>ML273940.1:0-57168 GCA_005239495.1 Nicotiana undulata | reverse complement strand
TTAAATTGGTACCCTTGATTTCAAAAATAAATGGTCCATTTCACCCCCCCCCCCCCCCACCCACTTAACTATACCAAACCCCAACCCTAATCCCATTTCCACCCGACTGCCGCCCTAGTATCCTCTCACCCTATGAACCCTAATCCGTCGTCACCCCTAATCCCCCTTCTGACGGGATCCCCCCTTATTTCCTTACCATATTAACACCTCATTGCTACTGGTTGCTTTGTGATGGTGATACTTAGTACTTTTCTAAACATGGCAAGTACTATCTCTCTGATTTCGTCCCATTTCTGGTACCTAGACTATATTCCGTTTGATTTTTACACTATTTGAGTCCAATATCGTTTGTATTTCTGGGATTTACACCTTTCCTAAAAATTAGGTTTACTGATTTTTCTCTTAAATTGATTTTAAAACTGATTCTGCATGATTCTTTCCTTGTTTTGTTATTTATTTTTTGCTTTGTTTCCTTATATGCTTGTCGATTTTTCTTTTATCAATATTTCCTCTGGCCCTACTTTAGGTTTTTAGATCTCTTTAGATCTAACCTAAACTTAGTCTGATTTTCTGACTTTAGGCGTCATTTGTGACTAAATTTCTTTTTTGCTATTATTTATGTATATTCCGTCAATATTTGCTTATTAGAAACTAGGGTTTGCTTTATTTTGCTTCAGATCTGATTTGTTATTAATTCTGTATATGTTGTTTCCTTATGTGTGTTTTAATTTACAGTTTTTCCTTGTTATGCGATTCAATACACTTCCCCTTTCCCCTTTAGGACAGACTGGAATCATTATACTCTCACTAAAAAAAAATTAGGGTTTGATTATGTATTTTTTTTCCTCTCTCCTTTACTTATAGGCTTGACCGGCTGAAAGCCAAGGACAAATAATTCTGGGCTCTCAAGTATTGTGGTGTTATTCCTGTTTTCTTGTCTAACTGGTTAGTGACTATCCCTTTGTCATTTTATTTCTATGCACTTATGACCCGTGTTTATGATCCAGCATGTTAAAAGTTCATTTTGAGCATGATTCTGCCAATTGCATGTTTATATGATCTTCTTTAGTCCTATAATTGATACTATTAGTTCTGATACTGGCTATTTTTTAATAATATGAATCCTCTTAAGGATTAGCTTAATGTCTTTTAACTTGTCTCATGTATGTTGTTTTTGCTAGTTCTGAACTTGCCTTGAACTTAGTAAACTCTAGGGTAATACTAAGATATTTATCAGTCCTAAATCTTTACCATCTTGTATTGTTGTGTCTAACCCCTTCTCTGTCACTCATGTGCCCTGATAACTTGTCCTTGGTATGTCTGGATTTCCATATGATTATCTGACTTTTGCCTTAACACATTGCCTAAATATTTTCTGAACACAACTGTCCTTAGTGTTAGCATGGCTTAGCTTAATTAGGCCTTTCAGACTTTAACTTAGTCAGTACTATGCATATGAGCATGAACAACTTTGTAAATCTTGCCAATTTGTCATCTTAATGCAATTATGCCTAAATATTCTGTGTTTTAAACTCTGTTATGATGGCTTTTCTAAAATCAACCTGTTTTAAAATCTGTCCATTACCATTGCCAACTTTTATGTGCTGCTACCTTAAACTCCTATTCTTAGTTCCTTTAGGTTCTATCCTTAACCTCCCCAGTGTGAGCGTTGCTCGGGGTCCATGTGAGACCCTTGTGAACTCTGACACACTGGTGTTTGGTTTCTAATCTCCTTGAATTATTTATGAGCATTTGTTCCGTAGTGTAAGAATTGCCCTGGGTCCTTGAAGCCCTTGAGAACTTTGACACACTAGAGATTTGGGTTCTATGTGTGTTATGGGTGAATCATTCACCACTGATTGTCTGTACCTGTGAAAGTTGGAGCTGATATGGTTTGAAGGCCTGGGTTGCCCAGATGTATTTGGGCTTGTTAAAAGGCTCTCTACAATTATTTTATTATGTAATTCATTCATTAACCGGTCTATAATAATTTTTTAACAAATAATTCTGGGGTATTTAGTAAAATCGGGAAGAGTCTTATTTTCCTTTGCAAAATCGGGTAGAAATCCTGCCTATAGGGTCTTCATTTGTGGTGTTGGTTCTGCTTATAAGTTTCAAATCATGTTTGTGGAAGTTGTATATGTTCTATATTATGTTTACACACTAGAAATCCTACATATAGGATTAACGCTATGACTTGTTAGAAATCCTGCCTTTAGGTGCATCAATTTGTCCAATAAATGTGTTAGCAATCATGCCTATAGGATCAATATCTGGCTTAACTGTTTTCTGACTCGATGTGTATAAATTCCTGCTCATATACTGCTTAATTCTAGAAATCATGCCTATAGGATTAAAATCTGTTCAATGCTAGAAGTCATGCCTATAAGATTAAAATCAGTTCAATGCTAGAAATCATGCCTATAAGATTAAAATCAGTTCAAATCTAGAAATCATGTCTATAGAATTCTATTAACTGATTCTGAGTACGATTGTCCATGTCAATCACCTAGATAACATGCCTACAAGATTAATAACGATTCTGGACTTATGCTTGTGACTTGTTGTTATTCATTAACGTATGAAACGCCCATATATTGCACTGAGTTAAAATTAGTAGGCAAATATACATATAGGTCTCAACACTCACATTAAGAACTGATTTTGCATACTACTGCTCGCATGTTCATCACATAGATATCCTGCCTATAGGACTCTACGATTAATAAAATTTGCTTATCAGTTGCGTGCATTTGTTGTTTATATGTGGAGGTTAATATGAGCCCATATTTATTTTTATTTGAAAAGTCCTAACTGTTTTTCTTGTCGTCTAGTAATTTGTAATTTTGAGCAACTTAGGTTTAGTATACAACCATCCTAAATAGAGGTCTCAATGCCTCCAAGACCATAGGTAAGGGACGGGTATTGCACGCATAGGACACGAGTTAGAATCAACTATAGCGCTTTAGGAAAAAACTCAAAGATAGTAACCGGGTAGCAGGAAATGATAGTTTGTGCCCGCTGAATAATATGAGTAACACCCCTGTCTTAGGGAAGTTACGAAGTATTATTTATGTTGCACGGGGTGATCCTATAGGCTAAATATTTAGGACCCCCCATCCTTACTAAATAGTTTCTTCGCTTTCTTAGACTAATTCGCATAATTTAAGTTCAGCAGGGACCCACTGTTGTGGACCTCGAAGGGTGACTAACACCTTCCCCTCAAGGTAATTTGAGCCCTTACCCGATCTCTAGTGATGCAAACTGGTATAATCTAAGTTATTTGCTATACGTGCCCTAACGCACCATAATTCGTTAGGTGGAGACTCTAACAACCAATTTCTTTTCCCTACTCTCTCAAAAGGAGTTGTCAAAATGCCGAAACCCGATTCCGCGAGAGAAAACGGGCGCGACAACATGGCGACTCTACTGGGGATATCCTTCGTCTATTACCATAACGAACTAGTCTTTTTCAATAAGCATGTCTTTATTATTCCGTTAATACTTGCACACCCCTTTCCCTTTCCACTCTACATGAACTTATTTGACTTCCTTTATTTAATTATGCTCCCTAAATTCCTTTTTTCCTATTTTTATTGATTTTTACTATGGAAACTAAGTCTTCTCTTTGTTTTCCTTCTTTCCTGCCCTTACAATTATTAAATAACGCATTTGTATCATTCTCATCGTGCAAATACTTGACAACGTGTTATTTTACTTTTGCATAAATACATGCTCAACATCATATTTCACTCGTGCACAATTAATATCATAGAAACACTTGATGAGTGTTTTCTCTCTTCCTATATCACCCTGTTGAATTTGGAAAGGCTTATTTGCGGTAAAACTAGTCGATCAACGGTGCAATCGACGGTTCCGTGCCTTTCCCCCTCAAGTTGTCCGCTTGGGGGTACAAGTCTAGACTTCTATAGAAACCTTACTCTGATAATAATTGTACATGCATCACCATCAAACCTAGCATGGGTTAATATGTTGTCCGCATAATAACTTTCTAAGAAAAACCATGTCCAAAGCTCACCGTGATTTCCATAATCATAAAGGGTGCAATCATGATATGTGCATTATTTGGAGAAATAAATGCCGATGTGTTAATCATTAATGTGTAAGTAGTCGAATTCAGAGGGGGAAAGGGTCTAACTTTGTTTATTTTTGCAGAAAATGAGGCGCGAAGTCCCCAGGTTCGGCATGGTCCGAAATATACCACCGTTATTACTGGATTGGTGGGAAAACCCTTCGCCAAGCTACAAAATCACGTGAAAAGGGTTCTTGGAAACTTACCTTCCTTATTAGACCTCCAGCCAAATAACATGTTGATCGGGGCTGCTACTATGTTCTGGGACAGAGAAAGGGATGTATTCCGTTTTGGCAATATAGAAATGACTCCTCTTTTGGAGGAAATAGGAGGATTCGCTAGATTACCTTGGGATAGTCCCGGTTTATTAGTACTAGAAAATCGCACTCCTAGGGGGTTTCTGAAAATGATGGGTCTGAGAAAAAATGATGACTTGGCATGCCTAAAAGTCCTACATACCCTTTGACTTCCTCTATGAACGATATGGACACAACAATCTTATTGTATTTTCCATGACGAATTCTCCATCACCTCCCAGGGTTGGACTCATCGTAGGGTTTTCATATTCATCGTCTGCTTTCTGGGTATGATAGTGTTTCCAAGACAGGGGGACATGATTCACACCAGGTTGGCCATGGTGACCAAAGCTTTAATGGAAGGAATCTAGGGACAAACATATACTATTGTTCCGATGATTGTAACAGAAATATACCGGGCTCTGGATTGTTGCAAGAAAGGGTTCAAACATTTTTAGGGTTGTAACTTGTTGCTGCAAATTTGGTTGTTAGAACATCTTCGGAGAGGCCAATATCGCCAATAATTTCCACGGAGACCATGGAATGATCACATAGATTTACACCATCCAAAAACAATGACCTTTATCCCAGACAGGTTTGCACAACCAGAGAATGCTACAGAATGGGTACAGTTTTTCAACAATTTGACCGAGGACAAGGTCCATTGGATGGTCGAGTAGTTCCCTAGCAGTGAATTCATCATCAGATCCAGGGATGTTCCGTATTTGGTGTTGATCGGGTTAAAGGGGATAAACCCCTATGTTCCTATCAGGTTCATGAGACAAGCTGGTAGAAAACAAGTCTTACCGCAAGTCTCTAAAGTGGGTCACTACAAAGAAGATTTTCAAGATGATGCCATCCCATACAAATATGAGGCCCAGCACATGTGGCATTTGAAGATCATTGTGGAAAAGGATACCATCGAGCCAGATCGATACCACGCAGGTCATGTGTACTTCTACCCATCATGGTTGAATGATAGCATAGCAGAAATAGTCGAGCCAGGGGTTGGTCAAGGAAACAGGGTCGTAGATGAAGTTGTTGAAGCACAGGTGAAGTATAATAGGCAGCGCAAAAGAGTCCTCGAGTCTGAGGCCAAGCATTTGGAACAACATAAGATTGACATGGAGTCAATTAACGAATGGAGGGAAATGGCTACTAGATCGAAGGGAAGGTTGGAATATCTGGAGCAGGGTCTAATGGAATTAAAGGGGAATATGAGGAAAAGAGTCATAGACTGTCAGATCTCTCCCTAAAACACCCATTCCCCTAGAGTTCCGAAGGGATTCTCATTATCGCCGCAGCCTTGGAGAAGGTAACGAGGGAGGAAATCTAGAAAGGGCGTACCTGCTGCTGGACATGCGCGACCTGGGGAATCTGATCGACGGAGCCAAGAAGGCCAGGCCTAGAGAAGGTCCCTCTAGGGCCAAGTAGATTAGGATTATCTGTTTTTTAGAATCGTTTTGGAATTCGAATGTAATAAGGAAAATGCCATTAGTGACTCATTTATTTATTGTCGATTTTAGGTTCGTCTTATTTATTACATTAATGAAATGAGGAAATTATCGGCATTAAATTTCTCCAAATCTACGTGTCGCTAGGCCTACCTCGGGCACAACGAGGCTCCCAAATTAGGATGTGAATTTACATTTTTGCAATACGTGTTCAAATACTACAAATACTTTTTTAAAATCCTTACTGACTTGGTTACCTTTTTATTTTTCTTTATTTTGATTATTCCCATCCCCTAAGGTTGGTTCGCACATACTGGCATCATCAGCATATCACACCAGATCCAGAGGCCCCCCACCTCCTCCTCCTCCTCCTCCAAATGATCCGAAAAGCAAGGGAAAAGCCAAGATGGATGATATGAGTGGTGTTAGGAAAGACAACGTTACACATGCAGAAAATGTGGAGACTTCAGACGGTCGGAGCACTCCGGAATGATTTGGTCATACAGTTAAAATAGAAGATACTATAATTGCAAGGGGAGCTTTAGCAGGTCCGCAACTTGGCAAACCTTTCCCTCATACTAAACGTCCCAGACATTAACCAACAGATTTCTCAAAACCCAGTACTTCCTCAAAACACACCAAACCAACGTCCGCAAACTCCTCCCGCACCCCACTAATACGCAACACCTCCTCAAAATCCTAATCCTCTACCCATACCGTGACACCTCCTCAACACCAGCATCTCTCGAATCAATACCCACAAACCACTTACCATACTCAGAATGCCTACACATCCTATCCCTGATCCGCCAAATTCAACTAATGAACACCATTACACTCAAACACCCGGAATCCACCAAAACAACCCCATATATGTGGAAACCTTACCCTACTCCACTCAACTAATCTCATACACACCAAAATTCGCCGAGAAGGACATGCTCATTAAGAATATGGAAGAGGGTCTCAAGAAGCTCACAAGCCGAGTCTAGGGTGTTGAAGGAGGCAAAGGAGTTGAAGGTCTGAATTATGAGGATCTATGCATTCAGACATACGTGGAACTGTCGGAGGATTACAAATCTCCCAAGTTCGAGATGTTTGACGGAACAGGTGACCCGAAGGTACATTTGAGAACATACTATGACAAGCTCGTGGGGGTTGGGGAGGATGAAAGGATTCGCATGAAGTTGTTCATGAGAAGTCTCACGGGAGACGTCCTATCTTAGTACATAAGTCAAAATCCCAAGAAGTGGGAAAATTGGGTAAGCATGGCATCAGACTTCATGGATAGATTCAGGTTCAATACAAAAAAATGCACTGGATGTCTTCTATATACAGAACCTCAAGAAGAAATCCACGGATACTTTCCACGAGTATGTTACTCGATAGAGGTCAGAAGCTGCAAAGGTCAGGCCGGCACTAGAAGAAGAGCAAATGAACAAATTCTTCGTCAGGGTCTAGGATCCACAATACTATGAATGGTTAATGGTCATAGAGAATCACAAGTTCTCCGACATCATCAAACTTGGGGAAAGGAGTGGAGAAGGGATCAAGAGCGGAATGGTAACAAATTTTGAGGCGTTTCGAGATGAGAATAAAGCATTACAATCAGGAGGCATATCAAAGAAGAAAGAGATAGGGGCAGTGATGGTAGCCCAAGGACCAAAATCTCCACTCACATACCAAACACCTCTGCTCGCATACCAATCTTCACCTCCCAGATATCCTCAACCCGCTACTACCTACCAAACCTATAACACCTAGCTAGCCTATTATCATTCACCTCCAGCTCATCAAAATTATCAAAATCCCAAATCCAAGTTTGATCGCAGACCACCAAGACAATACACCCCTATTTGTGAACCCATTGACCAACTATATGAAAGACTAAAGGCTGCCGAATATGCCACCCCTATTCCCGTTGTCGCTATGGAAAAATCCTCCCAATGGGTCAACCCAAACAAAACAAGTGCATACCATTCCAGCATGAAGGGTCATACTATTGATGAATGCCGCACTCTGAAAGACAAGATTCAGAAACTGATTGATACCAAAGTCATACAAGCAAAGGAAGTCTCACCTAATGTCCGCAACAATCCCCTCCCAGATCATAGGGGTCAAGGAGTAAATGTGATAGAAATTGATGAGAAATGGGATCTTGAGGGGTCAATTGAGCTTATTCGGGAAAGTGACGGCCCCAAGAAACCCGCAGTCGCACTCACACCTATTGTGGTACAGATACAACCACCGGTCGAAGTCGAGGTAGCCGCATCAACTCCGTTTGAAATCGAAGTGACAACACATGCAACTACACCTACTCTATTTAAGGTAGAAATAACCACACCCTTCATTATGACGGTGGCATCCACACCGCCCTTCAATTCTAACGACGTACCTTGGGATTATTTTGCCGAATCTAGGACAAAAGGGAAAGCAAAAATGGAAGAGTCTGGTGCTGCACAAGGGATGACCAGAACTAGAAGAATCTATACACCTGCAAATTTCGGAGGAACAAGTAAGGAAGCTGCTTCCAAACAACCCATCATTGAAACTAGTCCAGATGATCTATGGAGAAAGGTACAAGCAAGGGAATATTCTGTGGTAGACCATCTGAACATAACTCCCGCCCAGATATCCATCTTGTCGCTGATAAAAAATTCTGAGGCGCATGGGAATGCTCTGATGAATGTTTTGAATGAAGCATACGTGTCTAACAATATCACCAGTGCAGAAATGCTCAACATGGTGGGGAAAGTGCTGGAGAGCCACAATATCACCTTCCACGAAGACGAGTTGCCACCTGAGGGATTGAGCCACAATAGGGCACTGCACACAATGGTACAATGCGAGGATAAGTTTATTGCCAAGGTGTTGATACACGGAGGGTCCAGCCTCAACATCTGTCCGCTGACAACTCTGAAAAGGTTGGGCAAGGCTTTTCATGAATACAAACTAGAACTATGAATTTGAAAGCGTTCGATGGGTCGCAAAGAGCAACAATTGGGGACACCAACGTATGTTTGCAGATGGGTCCTACTTCGTTCGATGTTGAATTTCAGGTGCTAGATATATCTACCTCCTACAATCTAATGTTGGGACGACCTTGGATACATGTCGCTGGGGCTGTTGCATCCACCTTGCACCAAGCTGTGAAATTTGAATGGAATCATCAAGAGGTAATCATTCATAGAGATGGGAGAAATCCCATTTACACCAATAAAATTGTTCCAGTCATGGAGAATAGAAAAAAGTTGGTTAGAGAAACTTATCACCGCATCAAGCGTGTCAACGCAATCGAGAAAGATAAATGGTGGAGCAGAAAAATAGAAAGCATACTGGCATGGTCAGGGCATTAACCCAACAAAGGGCTTGGGAAGAAACCAGGGCATTACCAAGCCAATACAGCTGAAACATCATGGTACAACTTTTGGGCTTGGATATCTATATACATGGAAAGAATATAATGATTGGCCACCGCCATGGCGTGGTCTGTATTACCCTCTTGAGCAGCCAGTGTCACATCTGAGTGAGACCCTTCATCAGGCCGATATAATATGGGGATCCGAAGAAGAGGAAGATGTGGCTGGGCTAAGGAATCTGTTCTTAGAAGACGGAGATATGGATTGCAATGTGATAGCTGAGGAGGAGGAAGAGGAAGAAGGCCTTATCATTTAGACGGTGGAGAGGGGAGCATTTCTCAAAAACTGGACCGCTACACCATCCAGGGCCAGACGAGTCCCGGGGTAGCACGACTACTATGTTATTTGAAAAACAAGTCTTTTGAGCATTTTGTTTTAAAAACATCTTTCTTACAGTATTTTGTTTTGGAATAACATTGTTTGAAGTCATCTAGGCGATATTTTGTTTAACGTTTCAGTATTTATCAATAATTTGATGTTTTATTATCATTATCGTTCATATTTCTCCTCTACAGCATTACTATTTCTTACCTTGATGAACCAACGACAGTGACATGTAATAAGACAACGCGACATAAGAATAGTGACTCAGAATAAATAGAAGAAGAAGAAGATGTGATACCTGAAGAGATCGTTAGAGAAGTTGAGAACTTTGAGAACAAACCCAAGTCCAACCTAGACGAAACCAAGATAGTCAATTTGGGAGATTCTGAAACCATCAAAGAAACTCGCATAAGAATCCACCTGTCAGTATTAGAGAAAGAAGAATACACTCGTTGATGTGCCAGAGCATTTCGGCACATTTAATACCAATTGCTTAGCTTTTAGCTCGTTTTAAATGCAATTATCTTTTATACTTATGTAATTTTGATATTTTGTAGTTCATGAGGCTTGAGGACCCAAAAACATGGAAATGAAATCAAAAAGCCGCAAAAGGACAAGAAAAAGGCAAAATGCGTCCGCAGATGTGACAATGCGGACCGTAAATCCAACATGCGGACCGCATAATGCCCAGGGGGACCGCAAAGTCCAACAGTTAGTTTGGCCAAATCCAAGTGAAAGAAATGCGGTCCATTATGCGACCGCATAACAGGTTTGCGGGGCGCATAATGGATCGCAAAACTTCCTGTAGAAGTTGCTGAGTCAGAAATGCGATGCTAATATGCGGTCGCATATCAACAATGTGGACCGCATAACCAGAATGCGACAACTTGTTGTAACCTAGGGTTTCGAAGATAAGGTGGACTTGAAGGAAATGTGGACCGTATATCTGTTATCCGAAAGAAATGCGGTCGCATAGTTGACCTGGAGGGGCATTTATGTTCGAAATTGGTCCCAAGTTTTAGCCCACCATAAATAGATTTATTGGGGTTTTGTGGGGGCATATTGTCTGAGAAAAGAGCTACATTCCATACTTTGAATATTCCCATCTTTTGAAAGCATTAAGAGTGAAGAATCTTGCACTTTGTAAGCTTTATGGCATTTAATATTCTCATCTTTTTGTATTTTAGCATGTGTAGCTAAGTTTAAATACTAAGGTTGTGGACCCTAAATGGGTGTAATGTCATTGGTTGTTTAACATTGAATATATTTATAATGGTTGTTTGATATTTATTTACTTCTCATTCTTCATTTATTGTTGGTGGTTGCAAACATTAACAAGTGCCATTATATTCTTTCTTTACTTGGAAAAGTGAGTTAGGGTTTGGTAGAAGTAAATATCAAAGACTCAAGGCTTTAAACCTTGTTTAATAGAATCGCTTAGGAATAAGTGGGTTTTATGTGGCATAAATTGGTTTTTCTTAATTAGAACTCTTTTATGTTTGGAAAATCATAAAGAGAAATACTATCCGACTATTGGAAAATATTGGGTAGTCACTTAGAATCATTTGCATATCAAAAGGACCTTCCATTAGAAATATATCATATTAACACCGAAAACATTACATTTCATTGAAGGGGACACAACCTTGGTTTAGTTAATCAAATTAATTACAACCTTATTTAATCATACTTGTTACTATTTCATAAAATTACAATCCAATCTATTACCATACTCTTGTTACTCTAACGGAATAGAAATACGATTTAAGTTAAGATTCACACTACTCAAGTAAACTTTTCACGCCTATTCCCTGTGGGATTCGACCCCAACCTTGTTGGGTTACTATATTTTACATCGATCGCTTTACACTATTTTAAGGTGTAATTTGAGCGTATTAAATTTTGACGTTGTTGCCGGGGAATACGGTTTTGAAATTACTAAATAGTGTGCACTTTACTTTATATCTTTTCTATTCCATCACACGTTGCTTGCATTGCTTGGTGTATCAGGTGAAATGGACGATGTCGAAGATGAAGAGGTGAATGATTTTGTGGACATTGAGGAATACATTGATGACACCAACGCTATTCTCCCTCCACGGGTTGAAACTGCCACATTCAAAGTAGAGAACGGATTAATCTTAATGCTTAAGGCAGAAGGATTATTCAAGAACTCTACGAGCGATGATCCAACGCAACACCTTAGGAATTTCTTGGGTGTGTGCGCCATGCATAAACGAAACAATGTGGCAGATTATGCTTTGAGATTGCGGGTGTTCAAATATTCATTGACTGGAGAGGCAAGAAAGTGGATTCAAAATCTACCTCCTCAATCTATCACATCTTGGCCCAAACTTGTCTGTGCATTCTTGTCCAAGTGGTTCCCACTAAGCAAGAAGTCCGAGCTTAGAGATAAAATTTTCTTCTTCAAGCAACTGCCAGGAGAACATTTACATGAAGCGTGGGATCGATTCAAGCTGTACTTGGTGAGGTCACCGAACTATGGTTTTCCGGAGAAAATTTTGATGGAGAAATTTTACATGGGATTAGATCCATTATCCCAATCCATATCCAAAAACGCAGCAGACGGATCTTTCATGGACAAATCATTTCCTAGGATAACACAAATTATGGACAAAATGGCCAAACACAATCAAACATGGCACTCAAAAGATACTAGTGGTGGAATTTCCTATTGTACTCCCTCTCTTACCAACATGATCAAAGAGAATCAAGAGAGAGACCAATTGATTGCCGGTCTTGCCACAAACATTGATGTAGTGACAAATATGTTCATTGAAAATCAAACGAAGAAGGTAAATGTTGTGGAAGATATGCAACCAACGGGAAATCAAGAATTTGAAGAAGCCAACTATGTTCACAATTCTCAAGGTGGGTATCGCCAACAAAATCAATGGAGGCCAAACCCGCAAGGGCAAGGCCAACAAAATTGGTGCAATGACCAAGGTGGGTCGAGTCAAGGTAATTGGAACAACAACAATAGCAATTATGCCAACCGTAGTTCCAACCCCTATGTTCCACCGAAGGGGCAATATTACAAGGAGGGTGGAAGGATTGCTTGAGAAGATCTTGAAAAATCAAGAGAGAGGTGAGGCTATAATTAAGAACATTTCCGAAATAGTGGGATCACATACCGCCTCCATACAAAAGCTTGAGATGCAAATGCGATACTTGTCAAGAGAACAAAATCCCAAGCTCAAAGATACTCTTCCAAGTGATACAATTGTCAACCCAAAGGGGAATGTGAGCGGTCCATCTTCTCATTGCATGGACATTACTACTAGAAGCGGGACAGATCGTCAAGATGAAAGTGAACAAGTAGTCTAGATAGTTGATCTTGAGCAAGAAGTGGAGGCACAAGTTGAGGTGCCGCTTGTTGTTGAAAGTGAGATACCCTCCCAAGAGGTGAAAATCCAAAAGTCAAAGCATGAAGAGGTTAAGGAAAAGGTGAAGGAGACCCCAAAAGCTCCTCCACCAATTCCTCGACCTACTCCTCCATTCCCTCAAAGACTTGCAAGAAGGGTAGATGATGGCAAGTTCGAGACGTTCTATGATACTTTGAAGCAATTGTCGGTAAACATCCCTTTCTTGGAGGCTTTCCAAGAGATGTCGGGATTTTCCAAGTACTTAAAGGACTTTATAACCAAGAATAGATCTACAAAGAATGAAGTGGTGAATATGACTCACCGGTTTAGTTCTATTATTGCTACAACGACCGTTGAGAAGAAGGAAGACCCGGTAGCATTCACCATCCCATGTACTATCGGGTTGAGAGATTTTGCAAGAGCACTTTGTGATAATGGGGCTAGCATAAATTTAATGCCTCTTGCTATTTACAATCAAGAGGGATTGGGTTTGCCAAGACCTACGAGTATGAGATGGCAAATGGCCGACCGTTCAATCAAGAGACATGTGGGTATTGTTGATGATGTCTTGGTAAAGGTGGGGAAGTTCCTTCTCCCGGCCGACTTTGTTATCCTTGATTGTGAGGTTGACAAGGAAATTCCTATCATACTGGGAAGACCATTCCTTGCTACGGGAAGAGCTTTGATGGACTCGGAACGAAATGAAATCAAGTTCCGAGTGAATGATGAGGAAGTCACTTTCCAAGCTAGTAAGGGTTTGAAGTTGCTGAATGCATATGAAAGGATCTCGGTCATAGATATTGTTGATGAGGTCTAGGATGATAGTGACATGAAGATGGAGGAAGAGTGCCTTGGTGAGGCCTTGGCGGAAATCTTGGTAAATTTTGATGGTGAAGACATGGAGGGGTATGTAGAAGTCGTGAATGCATTGGAAGGATGTGGGTCCTACTCCTATGCGCCGAAGAAGCTCTCTCTTGACTTAGAGAATAGATCCACTCCTCCCGAAAAGCCTTCCGTCATTGAGCCATCACAACTTGAGCTTAAACCACTTCATCACACTTGAGGTATAAATTTCTTGGCTCTAATGATACTTTACCTGTAATCGTTTCCTCTTTGTTGATGATGTGCATGTAGGTAAATTGTTAAATGTCTTGCGGGAGCACCGTCAAGCAATTGGATGGACTATAGCGAATATCCGAGGAATTTCCGCCGGAATCTATGAGTATAAAATCCAATTGGAGGAAGGAATCAAGTCGAGTGTTGAACACCAAAGTAGATTAAGTCCATTGATGCAAGAAGTGGTCAAGAAAGAGATAATCAAGTGGTTGGATGCCGGGGTTGTCTACACCATTGCGGATAGTTCGTGGGTGAGTCCGGTGCAATGTGTAACAAAGAAGGGAGGCATGACAGTAATTCACAATGAAAAGAATGAGCTTATCCCAACATGGACAGTCACCGGGTGGAGAGTATGCATGGACTATCGGAAGATCAACAGTGCCACATGCAAAGATCATTTCCCTATGCCTTTTATTGATCAAATGCTTGATTGGCTAGCGGGAAGATCATTCTATTTCTTCCTTGATGGGTATTTCGGTTACAACCAAATCAATATAGCATTGGAGGACCAAGAAAAGACAACATTCACTTTCCCTGATGGAACCTTTGCTTTTAGTCGGATGTCGTTTGGTTTGTGCAACGCTCTGGCTACCTTTGAAAGATGCATGATGTCCATCTTCTCATACATGGTGGAGTATTTCCTAGAGGTTTTAATGGATGACTTTACGATGGTAGGTGACTCTTTTGAGCATTGTCTTGACAATCTTAGACAAGTGATCAAGAGATGTGAGGAGACCAACCTTGTGCTTAACTAGGAGAAATGTCACTTCATGGTGGACAAAGGCATTGTCTTGGGCCATAAAATTTCAAGATGTGCCGGAGCATTTCGGCACATTTAATACCAATTGCTTAGCTTTTAGCTCGTTTTAAATGTAATTATCTTTTATACTTATGTAATTTTGATATTTTGTAGTGCATGAGGCTTGAAAACCCAAAAATATGGAAACTAAATCAAAAAGACGCAAAAGGACAAGAAAAAGGCAAAATGCGTCCGCATATTTGACAATGCGAACCGCAAATCCAACATGCGGACCGTATAATGCCCAGGGGGACTGCAAAATCCAACAGTTAGTTTGGCCAAATCCAAGTGAAAGAAATGTGGTCCATTATGCGACCGCATAACAGGTTTGCGGGCCGCATAATGGATCTCAAAACTTCCTGTAGAAGTTGCTGAGTCAGAAATGCGATGCTACTATGCGGTCGCATATCAACAATGTGGACCACATAACCAAAATGTGATGTCTTGTTGTAACCTAGGGTTTCGAAGATGCGGTGGACTTGAAGGAAATGTGGACCGTATATCTGTTGCGAAAGAAATGCGGTCGCATAGTTGACCTGGAGGGGCATTTATGTTCGAAATTGGTCCCAAGTTTTAGCCCACCATAAATAGATTTATTGGGGTTTTGTGGGGGCATATTGTCTGAGAAAAGAGCTACATTCCATACTTTGAATATTCTCATCTTTTAAAAGCATTAAGAGTGAAGAATCTTGCACTTTATAAGCTTTATGGCATTTAATATTTTCATCTTTTTGTATTTTAGCATGTGTAGCTAAGTTTAAATACTAAGGTTGTGGACCCTAAATGGGTGTAATGTCATTGGTTGTTTAACATTGAATATATGTATAATGGTTGGTTGATATTTATTTACTTCTCATTCTTCATTTATTGTTGGTGGTTGCAAACATTAACAAGTGCCATTATATTCTTTCTTTACTTGGAAAAGTGAGTTAGGGTTTGGTAGAAGTAAATATCAAAGACTCAAGGCTTTAAACCTTGTTTAATAGAATTTCTTAGGAATAAGTGGATTTTATGTGGCATAAATTGGTTTTTCTTAATTAGAACTTTTTTATATTTGGAAAATCATAAAGAAAAATACTATCTGACTATTGGAAAATATTGGGTAGTCACTTAGAATCGTTTGCATATTAAAAGGACCTTCCATTAGAAATATATCATATTAACACCGAAAACATTACATTTCATTGAAGGGGACACAACCTTGGTTTAGTTAATCAAATTAATTACAACCTTATTTAATCATACTGGTTACTATTTCACAAAATTACAATCCAATCTATTACCATACTCTTGTTACTCTAACGGAATAGAAATACGATTTAAGTTAAGATTCACACTACTCAAGTAAACTTTCACGCCTATTCCCTGTGGGATTCGACCCCAACCTTGTTGGGTTACTATATTTGACATCGATCGCGTTACACTATTTTAAGGTATAATTTGAGTGTATCACTCGTTTCTTGAAAGAATATGAGGTCAGTTTTGCGTTGTCATACGACGATATGACAGGATTGATCACATCCATAGTGGCTCACAAGCTACCTACCAATCCAATGTGTCTGCCAGTGAAGCAGAAACTCAGAAATTTCAAACCAGACATGAGCCTACATATCAAGGAGGAAGTCACTAAGCAGATCAAAGCCAAAGTCCTCAGGGTAGTTGAGTACCCAACCTGGTTAGCCAACATTGTACCGGTTCCAAAGAAGGATGGAAAAGTGAGGGTGTGTGTTGATTATCAGTATTTAAATAGATCAAGCCCCAAGGATGATTTCCCACTACCAAATATACACATACCGATTGACAACTGCAAACATGAGCTCCACCTTTGTGGATTGCGTCACGAGTTATCATCAAATATGGATGGACGAAGAAGACGCAAAAAAGACAGCATTCATTACACCATGGGGAGTGTATTGCTACAAAATAATTCCATTCGGTCTGAAGAATGACGTGGCCACCTACATGAGGGCCAAGATGACCATCTTCCATGATATGATACATAAGGAAATAGAGGTATATGTTGACGAAATCATCATCAAATCCAAGAAGGCCACAGATCACATAGGAGACTTGAGGAAGTTGTTTGACTGGCTGCAGAAGTACAATCTAAAGCTGAACCCCGCAAAATGTGCATTTGGGGTTCCTGCCGGCAAATTGTTGGGATTTATCGTCAGCCGCCGAGGAATCGAGTTGGACCCGTCAAAGGTCAAAGATATCCAGGATTTACAACCACCAAAGAACAAGAAGGACGTGATGAGTTTCTTGGGATGCCTCAATGACATCAAGTGTTTCATAAAACAGTCAACGGTGATATATGAACAGATTTTCAAAATGCTAAAGAAGGATGTCGTAACCAGTTAGACCGAGGATTGTCAGAAGGCTTTTGAAAAAATCAAGGAATACCTGTCCACACCACCAGTCCTAGTCGCGCCAGATCCTGGTAGACCACTGCTACTATACCTCTCTGTATTAGATGGGGCTTTCAGTTGTGTTTTGGGACAACATGACAAAACGGGAAGAAAGGAGCAAGCCATATATTACTCGAGTAAGAAGTTCACACCTTATGAAGCATGGTACTCTCTGCTTGAAAGCACTTGCTGTGCTCTAACATGGATAGATCAGAAATTGAGGCACTACTTCTGTGCCTATACCACATACCTCGTATCAAGGATGGATCCTATGAAGTACATCTTTCAGAAGCCTATGTCTAACGGGAAGTTGTCCAAGTGGAAAATATTGCTGAGTAAGTTCGATATCATCTATGTAATTCAAAAGGCAGTCAAAAGACAAGCGTTGGCAGATCATCTTGGCGAAAATCCTGTAATAGGAGAATACGAACCACTAAAAACGTATTTTCCTGATGAAGAGGTGTCATTCATAGGAGAGGACATTGCTGAAGCCTACGAAGGTTAGAGAATGCTTTTTGACGGAGCTGCAAATTTCAAGGGAGTCGGTATCGGAGCCGTCTTGGTATTGGAAACCGGTCAGCACTACCTGGTGTGCGCAAAACTCAGATTTCTGTGCACTAATAATATGGCAGAGTATGAAGCTTCCATATTAAGGCTCAATTTGGTTGTCGACATGAATGTTCAGAAACTACTGGTAATTGGTGACTCAGACTTGTTGGTGCATCCATTACAAGGAGAATGGGCGACAAAGAATACTAAATACTACCATATCTATATCACGTACAAGAAATGATGAAGAGGTTCACGAAGATAGAGTTTCGGCATGTCCACAGAATCCAGAATGAATTCGCAGACGCCTTGGACACCCTGTCCTCAATGATACAACATACAGACAATAATTTCATCGATCCCATTCTGGTGAGAATCCATAATCAGCCGGCATACTGTGCTCATGTCAATGAAGTAACAGATGGAAATCCATGGTTCCACGACCTCAAGAAATATTATGCAAAAGGAGAATACCTAGAGCAGGAAAATCATACTCAGAAATTCACACTTCGGAGGTTGTCCAACCATTTCTTCCAAAGCGGAGGAATTCTGTACA
Source organism: Nicotiana undulata (assembly GCA_005239495.1). Taxonomy (NCBI): domain Eukaryota; kingdom Viridiplantae; phylum Streptophyta; class Magnoliopsida; order Solanales; family Solanaceae; genus Nicotiana; species Nicotiana undulata. The sequence goes on along the minus strand of ML273940.1, from coordinate 38,768 downwards.
GAAGAACTCCTGATCTAGGGCTATTACGTTGTGTTGACACCAAAGAAGCTTCCAAATTGCTTGAATAAATACATGTCGGAACTTGCGGCCCACATATGAATGGTTTTGTCTTAGCCAAGAAGATACTCAGGGTCGCAATGTCTCTAATAATGTCATAGTTACCGGTTCATCTAATTGATTTCTAATTTGCATATTACTATGTTTTTGAAAACCATACACACATACTTTTGAAAAGAAAATTTATTTTTAGCCAAGTGCTACCCGTGGTGACTTGAATAGGATCCTCGGGCAGAGTGGAGCAGAGCAAGTAGACAAAGGCACGAACCAACCTCCCCGCAAAACTCACAAATTTTCTTTGGATGCAGGAATAGGTCATCGTCACAATAATAGAATTTCCATGCATAAACATATTTCCAGCTAAGAATACTTCACTCTTACTCTTACATTTGCATGAGGCTAAGCCATGCTTCCTCATTTGCATAAGGCTAGGCATTGCCTTCTCTTTGCATGAGACTAAGCCCGGTCTCAATTATTGCATGAGGCTAAGCCCTGCCTCCCTTATTTGTATAAGGCTAAGCATTGCCTTCTCTTTGCATGAGACTAAACCATGCTTCAATTCTTGCACGAGCCTAAGCCCTGCCTCCCTATTTGCATAAGTCTAAGAATTGCCTTCTCTTTGCATGAGACTAAGCCTTGTCTCAATTCTTGCATAAGGCTAAGCCTTGCCTCCCTATTTGCATAAGGCTAAGAATTTCCTTCTCTTTGCATGAGACTAAGCCATGTCTCAATTCTTTCATGAGGCTAAGCCCTGCCTCCCTATTTTCATAAGGATAAGCATTGCCTTCTCTTCGCATGAGACTAAGCCATGTCTCAATTCTTGCATGAGACTAAGCCCTGCCTCCCTATTTGCATAAGGCTAAGCATTGCCTTCTCTTTGCATGAGACTAAGACATGTCTTAACTCTTGCATGAGGCTAAGCCCTGCCTCCCTATTTTCATAAGGCTAAGCATTGCCTTCTCTTTGCATGAGACTAGGCCATGTCGCAACTCTTGCATGAGGCTAAGCCTTGCCTCCGTATTTGCATAAGGCTAAGAATTTCCTTCTCTTTTCATGAGACTAAGCCCTGTCTCAACTCTTGCATAAGGCTAAGTCATGCCTCCTTATTTTCATAAAGCTAAGCATCGCCTTCTCTCTGCATGAGACTAAGCCATGTCTCAATTCTTGCATGAGGCTAAGCCCTGCCTCCCTATTTGCATAACGATAAGCATTGCCTTCTCTTTGCATGAGACTAAGCCATGTCTCAATTCTTGCATGAGGCTAAGCCCTGCCTCCCTATTTGCATAACGATAAGCATTGCCTTCTCTTCGCATGAGACTAAGCACTGTCTCGATCCTTTCATGAGACTAAGCACTGTCTCACATTGCATAAATGCTGCTATATTCTAAACCCTGCATTATCCTCTTCTCTCGGGGCTAAGCTCTGCCCTAAATCTATACACAAGACTAAGCTTTGTCTTGTTATTATCTCTGGTATCATATCTCTACACATCATGGGCTTATATATAGCCAACTTGTCTGAAGGCATCATAGTCCGAAGGCATCATCCTCATAGCCAGAAGACACCATTCCATGGCTTGAGGATCTCTTAAGCTTGCATATCATTATTCAAAGGCGTCATGGTTCGGAGCCGCTTAAACGGTGTGAATCATCTCTTATTTGGCACTTTTTTACTCAACTAAGAGATAAAAACAAGGCTAAGTGTAAAACTTGTGGGACTTATATAATATAATTTATAATAAATTGCCTTAGATAATATAATATAATTACATAAAAAATTTAAATTGCCAACGGTTAGAATTTCAAAAACTAGTCGTTTATAATTTGGCAATATAGTCGTTTGACTTTTTAAAAAACAATCATTTGTCTCCCAAACTTTGTTTAACCCCAAACTTTTTATAATTATACTTTTTCCCTATTCTCAATTATAAATACCCCCTCATTCTTTAATTTTTACTCACAAAATCTCAAACTCAAATTGAAGTCTTCAAATCTTCACTCATCTCTCATTTCTCAAACTCAAATTCTCAATTCAAGTTAAATCATGACCGGTGATTCTAGAGTTAGCCCATTTGTTCGGGAACACTATAATGTGGTAGAAGAAAACGAAGAATCTTGCACGGTAACATGCAAGTACTGTGGTCGAGTCTACACTTGGCGTACAAAGTTGGAGGGCACGGGCTCTTTAAGGAGGCATACAATAAAGTATTGTCAAGAACGTTCTCCAGACATTCGTATTTAAGATTTTGAGTTTATTTCAAACAATTTGTGTTATTTTAAAATTATTAGACGTATTATGCTTAATGTTGTAGTTTGTTAGATTAATTCGAAGTATTATTAATTTATTATGCAATGGTAAGTGCAAGTTTGAATATCTATTTACTATATTTTTGTGTTTGAATTTGAATTACAAGATTTAAGTCACAAGATTTACAAGAAATTGCCTTAGATAAAAAAAATTAAAAAACAATTGCCCGGAACACTTAGGCCCGTGGGCTCGGCCTATATGGGCTTAGGCCCACAGCGGGCCGGTTCCACCCATCAAGACCGTTAGGCCCGGGACCACTTGAGCCCGGCCCGGATTACACCCTTATTCAAAGGCACCATCTTCATAGCCCGAGAACATCATTTCATGGCCTGCGAATCCCTTACCGCACAATTCATGGCCCGGGGCATCATGGTCTAAAGACGTCATCCTCACCGTCCAAGGTCAATCTCCATGGTCCAAACGGAATTTGCATCATGTTTAAATTTACAAAATATATATGCGCATAATTTGTTTTGAGTTTGCAGGTAATCTCCGGAGCAACCGTTCTCCTAACAGGAGCAATGTTCGCTCCGAGTTCCATTCAACGTTGTAACCGATCGTCATATGTTACCCAGTCTCATTTACCCATAACCATTTTCAAATCCTAATTACTCCTATTCGGAACATCTTGTCTATTCTTACAACAACTCCATTAGCTTACTCCACCGTTGGATCCAGAACTACACACGGCCTGATTCTTGTAAAACCAAGTATATGTAGGCAGCTTAGAAGCCAGAGCGCGACCTATATCTTTCAAATCACCTCATTCGGTCAAAATCGGTCATCATTTTATTTACCCGACAACTCTTTTATCCTTCCCGGGTAAAGAGCTGCAGCTGTTGATACCCAATTTTTCCCTCATATATTTCAAATATACATATATACTTCAAAATAGTGCATGAGCATCATCAAGTATTTTTCCTAGTTTTTCCATAATTTTTAAATATTTTTAAATCAATTTATTCCCATATTTTATTAAATAAATAATCATTAATTGCATCATAAATAAGTTTATGATGATTTTATCATCTAATTTCATCATTTATATCTATATTAAGCTTTAAATATTTTTGGTGCATTTATAGCCCTTATATACTTATGATTACTTTATTTAGGCAAAAAATAACTTTTTATGCTTTCATAGTGATAAATAATTGTTGTTAATCATTTTTATGCACAAATAATAAATTTACTATTTTATTTATTATTTTTACAAATTAGTTTATTAATTAAATTGGGTATTTAACTAATAGCCCCTAAAAACCCTATTTCCATACCTAAATTACCTAGCCCAACACCCAAATTGCCTTAGTCCAATACTCCAACCCAAATCAAATAAACCCACCTGCCTAACCCAGTCGCGACCCGCCTAAATAAACCTGACCCAAGACCCTTTAAATCATGACCGTTGATCTCTAAGATCAGCGATCCATATCTAACCCCCCCCCCCCCCCCCAACTATACCAAAACCCAACCCTCTCACCTCTCTCACCCTATGAACCCTAATCCGCCGTCACCCCTAATCCCCCTTCTGACGGGGTCCCTTCTTATTTCCTTACCATATTAACACCTCATTGCTACTGGTTGGTTCGTTATGGTGATACTTAGTACTTGCCTAAACATGGCAAGTACTATCTCCCTAATTTCGTCCCATTTCTTGTACCTAAACTATATTCCGTTTAATTTTTACATTATTTGAGTCCAATATCGTTTGGATTTCTGGGATTAACACCTTTCTTAAAAACTAGGTTTACTGATTTTTCTCTTAAATTGATTTTAAAATTGATTCTACATGATTCTTTTCTTGTTTTGTTATCTATTTTTGCTTTGTTTCCTTATATGCTTGCCAATTTTTCTTTTGTCAATATTTCCTCTAGACCTAATTTAGGTTTTCGGATCTCTTTAGATCTGACCTAAACTAAGTCTGATTCTCTGACTTTAGGCGTCATTTGTGAGTAAATTCATTCTTTGCTACTGTTTATGTATATTCTGTCAATATTTACTTATTAAAAATTAGGGTTTGCTTTATTTTGCTTCAGATCTTATTCATTATTACTTCTGTATATGTTGTTTCGTTATGTGTATTTTACTTTACAGTTTTTCCTTGTTTATGAGATTCAATCCATGCTACTATATAAACCCCTCCCCTTTACCCTTTAGGACATACTGAAATCATTATACTCTCACTAAAAAAACTTAGGGTTTGGTTCTGTATACTCTTTGCTCTCTCGTTTACTTTTGGGCTTGGCCGGCTGAAAGCCAAGGCCAAAAATTCGGGGCTCTCGACTATTGTGATGTTATTCCTATTTTCTTGCCTAACTGGTTAGTGACTATCCCTTTGTCATTTTATTTCTATGCACCTATGACCTGTGTTTAAGATTCAGCATGTTAAAAGTTCATTCTGATCATGATTCTGCCAATTGCATGCTCATATGATACTATTAGTTCTGAGACTGGTTATTTTTGAATAATATGAATCCTCTTAAGGATTAGCTTAATGTCTTTCCACTTGTCTCATGTATGATGTTTTTGCTAGTTCTGAACTTGCCTTGAATTTAGTAAACTCTAGGGTAATACTAATATATTTATCAGTCCTAAATCTTTACCATCTTGTATTGTTGTGTCTAACCCTTTCTCTGTCACTCATGTGCTCTGATAACTTGTCTTTGGTATGCCTTGCATTCCATATGATTATCTGACTTTTTCCTTAACACATTGCCTAAATATTGTCTAAACACAGCTGTCCTTAATGTTAGCATGTACCCTTAGCTTAATTAGGCCTTTCAGACTATAACTTAGTCAGTACTATGCATCTGAGCATGAACAACTTTGTAAATCTTGTCAATTTGTCTTCTTAATGCAATTCTGCCTACATATTCTGCGTTTTAAACTCTGTTATGATGGCTTTTCTAAAACAGACCTGTTTTAAAATATGTCCTTTACCATTGCCTCATTTTATGTGTTGCTATATTAAACTTCTATTCTTAGGTCCTTTAGGTTCTATCCTTAACCTCCCCAGTGTGAGCGTTGCTCGGGGTCCATGTGAGACCCTTGTGAACTCTAACACACTGGTGTTTGGTTTCTAATCTCCTTGAATTATTTATGAGCATTTGTTCTATAGTGTAAGCATTGCCTTGGGTCCTTGAAGTCCTTGGGAACTTTGACACACTAGAGATATGGGTTCTATGTGTGTTATGGGTTAATCATTCACCACTGATTGTCTGTACTTGTGAAAGTTGGAGTTGATATGGTTTGAAGACCTGGGTTTCCCAAGTGTATTTTGTCATGTTAAAAGGCTTTCTACAATTATTTTATTATGTAATTCATTCATTAACCTGGTCTATAATAATTTTGTATAAGTTCTATATTATGTTTACATACTAGAAATTCTGCCTATAAGATTGACGATATGACTTTTTAGAAATTCTACCTTTAGGTGCATCAATTTGTCCAATAAATGTGTTAGCAATCATGCATATAGGATCAATATATGGCTTAACTGTTTTCTGACTCAATGTGTATATATTCCTGTTCATATACTGTTTAATTATAGAAATCATTCCTATATGATTAAAATCAGTTCAATGCTAGAAGCCATGCCTATAGGATTAAAATCAGTTCAATGCTAGAAATTATGCCTATAGGATTAAAATCAGCTCAAATCTAGAAATCATGTCTATAGGGTTATAATCATCACACTCGTAGAAATCATGCCTATAGGATTCTATCAATTGATTCTGAATACGATTGTCCCTGTCAATCACCTAGATAACATGCCTACAAGATTAATAATGATTCCGGACTTACGCTTGTGACTTGCTATTATTCATTAACGTATGAAACGCCCAGATACTGCATTGAGTTAAAATCAGTAGGCAAATATACATATAGGTCTCAACACTCGCATTTAGAACTGATTTTGCATACTACTGCTCGCATGTTCATCACATAGATATCCTGCCTATAAGACTCTACGATTAATAAAATCTGCTAATCACTTGTGTGCATTTGTTGTTTATATGTGGAGGTTAATATGAACCCATATCTGTTTTTATTTGAAAAGTCCTAACTGTTTTTCTTTTCGCCTAATATTTTACAATTTTGAGCAACTTAGGTCTAGTCTATAACCATCCTAAATAGAGGTCCCAAATCCTCCAGGACCATAGGTAAGGGACGGGTAGTGCACGCATAGGACACGAGTTAGGATCAACCAGAGTGCTTTAGGTAAAAACTCAAAGATAGTAACCGGGTAGCAGGAGATGATAGTCTATGTCCGCTGAATAATATGAGTAACACCCAAGTCTTGGGGAAGTTACAAAGTATTATGTATGTTGCACGGGGTGATCCTATAGGCTAAAAAGTTTAGGACCCCTCATCCTTACTAAATAGTTTCTTCACTTTCTTAGACTAATTCTCATAATTTAAGTTCGGCTGGGACCCAACGTTTTGGACCTCGAGGGGTTCCTAACACCTTCCCGTCAAGGTAATTTGAGACCTTACCCGATCTTTGGTTAATCTGGGTTATTTTCTATAGGTTCCCTAACACACCTTAATCTAGTATGTGGCGACTCTAACAACCAATTCCTTTTCCTTACTCTTTCAAAAGAGTTGTCGAAACCTGATTCTGCGAGAAAAAGGGGGCGCGCCACCACCCCCACCACCATACCGGAACCTTACTGGGCCAAGCTTCCGACCAAGTCCAGATTATAGAAAAGCGAGGCATCAGCGAAAAGAAACCTTCACTCTACTAGGAGAGTCTTATACCATCTTGTTTCAAAGATTGAGGCAGTTGACGTTCTGAGGCCGATTGAGTCGAAGCTACCAAATCCACCTCCAAGGAACCTTGATTATTCCCTCATATGCGCATATTGTTCTGATGCCCCGGGGCACAACAGAGAGAAGTGTTGACATTTGAAGACGGAAATTCAAGGGCTTATTGATACAAATCAAATTGTGGTCTAAAGTCCGGAGGCTCCAAACATCAACCAAAATCCCTTGCCGGCCCATGCCGTGACGCACATGATTGAGATAGTGCATAAGAATGGGGAGCCCGATAAGTCTTTAAAGTCTGTCATGATGATCCTTTCCAGCGAAAGTACTTCAGTTAAAGCTCCAACTTCTATGAAGGCAACACCCTTGACAGTTGAAGGGGTGACAGATAAGCTAAGCACGATCAATACTAAGCCACATGTATGTTGGAGCAAAATAGGAAAAACCAAAAGTGGTCATTCCAGGAATCGCAAGAAAGCCTATCATAATCGTTGAAGGGGCTCGCACTTCCCCTATTGTTATTAAACCAGTGACCCAGCTTCCAGTAGATGATACTAAGGTTTTTCCGTGGAATTACAAGCAAGTGATAGTAACTTATAAAGGGAAATAAGTGGAGAAAGAAGTTAATTAAACCGGAGGGTTGACTCGTTCCGGGAGATGCTTCACCCAGAATAGTTAAGGAAAGTCAAGTCGTTCAAAGATAGCCAAATACCAGTAAAGAAGCCAGTCACTGAAGAAGAGGCGGAAGAGTTCCTGAAAAAAATGAAGGTGCAGGACTACTCCATTGTGGAACAGTTAAGGAAAACACCAGCTCAGATTTCTCTCTTATCTTTGTTGATACATTCTGATGAACACCGTAGGGCTCTCATGAAGATTTTGAATGGTGACCATGTTCCTGATAAGATCACTGTGAATCATTTGGAGAAGATTTCTAACAAGATCTTTGAAGCAAATAGGATCACTTTCACGGATGACGAACTTCCTCTGGAGGGTACGGAAAACCGAGCTCTTTATCTCACAGTGAAGTGTGAGGATTCTGTGGTCTCTAGGGTATTGGTTGTAATGGTTCCACTGTAAATATTTTCCCTTTGTCCACTTTGCAAAAGTTGAAAATTTGTACTGAAAGGATCCACAGGAACAGTGTATGTGTTCGAGGTTTTGACAGAAGAGGGAAGGATCTTATTGGCGATATAATGCTCGAACTGATAGTAGGGCCAGTTGAATTCATTATGGAGTACCAAGTGCTAGATGTGGTCGTCTCCTACAACTTATTGTTGGGAAGGCCGTGGATACATGTTGCCAAGGTAGTCCCGTCTTCTTTGCACCAAATGGTAAAGTTCGAGTGGGACAGGCAGGAAATAGTTGTGCACAGTGACGAGAACTTATGTGCTTACAATGACACATCTATCCCGTTTATTGAAGCTGAAGATGATAGAGGGTTCTGGGTCTACCAAACTTTTGAAACAGTGTCAGTTGAGAAGATTCCTAAGGGAGAATGCATTCCAGGTCCAAAGCTACCCTCCGCGTCCGTCATAGTAGAAAATGAAATGATGAAGAATGGTTTTTTGACGGCAAAGGTCTGGGTTCATCTCTACAAGGTATCATGCATCCAGTGTGTCTACGTGAAAGTCTTGGTACGTTTGGTCTGGGATTAAAACCCATGGGGGAGGATGTGAAGAAGGCTTAAAAGTTGAAAAGGAAAGCATGGTAACTTCCTAAGCATGTTCCACACATCTCCAAGTCCTTTGTCAAGCCAGGGATCGTAAAACGCATAATATCAGCAGTCCCAAAACCTGTGGTCGCCTTTGATGAAGAGTTGATCAAGAGGTTCCAAAGTCTATTTGATGATGTTAATATGGTAGAAATCGGGGAAGGTTCCAATAATGCCGATGTGCAGCTTGTTTGGAAAAATATGAAGCTTAGCAATCGATAAGTTACTCTTCTCCCCACCCAGAAGGAGTTTTGGTAGTTTGCTTTGTTTTCCTTTCTGTTATCTAGGTTATTCCAAAGTTGTAATCCAGATTTTTTTATTTTTCGCTTGTTTTGATGTACAAACCCTTCTATACTTTTATGATCAGTGAAATACAATTTCCAGATTTTTCCATTATTCCTGATATCGTTTCATTTTTGTTTTTCTTTTTGTACAGTTCTTTATGATGGTTTCAATGGCATGACATGCATGAGGAATTTTCAGCCAAGTCTTAAAAACCAATATAATTCTGAAATAATAATCCAAGAAGTTGAGTGTGATGATGAAACAAAATATGATGAAGAAGTAGCATTTGAGAAAATCAGTAGAGAACAAAATAACTTTGAAGAAAAGCCCAAGCCTAATTTGAATAAAACTGAAGAAATCAATTTAGGAGATCAAGATAATATCAGGGAAACCAAGATAAGTGTGCATCTGGAACCACAAATCAAGGAAGAAATAATCAAAGCACTGTTTGAATATAAAGATGTTTTTCCATGGTCATATGACGACATGCCGGGTTTGAGCACTGATTTGGTAGTTAATAAACTGCCAACTGATCTGGCATTCCCTCTTCCCAAGAAAAATTTAAAGAAGTTCAAGACGTACATGAGTGTGAAGATCAAAGAAGAAATCACAAAAGCAGCTTGAAGCAAAGGTCATTCGGGTCACTCGATATCCCACTTGGTTAGCTAATGTCGTGCCAATACCAAAGAACGATGGTAATACCAGGGTATGCGTTGATTATCATGATCTCAACAAGGCAAGTCCAAAGGATAATTTTCTGTTGCCAAACATCCACATTCTGATTGACAATTGTGCCAAGCATGAGATCGGATCTTTTGTGGATTGTTATGCGGGATATCACCAGATCCTGATGGATGAGGAAGATGCAGAAAAGACCAGCATTCATCACACCATGGGGGACATATTGTTACCGGGTAATGCCATTCGGTTTGAAGAATGTTGGGGCAACTTACATGAGGGAAATGACTACCATATTTCATGACATGATACACAAGGAAATTGAGGTTTATGTAGATGGTGTAATTATAAAATAAAAGAAGCCGTATGACCATGTCGAAGACTTGAGAAAGTTTTTCCAAAGGCTCCACAGGTACAATCTCAAGCTCAACCCTGCAAAATGTGCATTTGGTGTCCCGTCTAGGTAACTACTGGATTTCATAGTCAGTCGACAAGGTATTAAGCTGGATCCGTCAAAGATCAAAGCCATCCAAGAATTACCACCGCAAAGAATAAAATTGAGGTGATGAGCCTGCTCAGACAGTTAAACTACATCAGCAGGTTTATTGCTCAACTCACGACAACTTATGAGCACATCTTTAAGTTTCTAAAGAAGAATGATGCAGTTAAGTGGACTGTCGAGTGTCAGGAAGCATTTGAAAAAATCAAGAGATACTTGTCAAACCCACCTGTGTTGGTCTCGCTGGAGCCTGGGAGACCTTTGATTCTCTATTTGACGATCCCAGATAATTTGTTTGGTTGTGTACTAGGTCAACACGACATCACGGGTAGGAAAGAGCAAGCCATTTATTATCTCAGCAAAAATTTCACTCCTTATGAGGTTAAGTATACTCTTCATGAAAGAACATGTTGCGCCCTGACTTGGGTAGCACAAAAGTTGAAGCATTATCTGTCATCCTACACTACTTACCTCATTTCTCGCATGGATCCTCTAAAGTATATCTTTCAGAAGCCTATACCCACAAGGAGACTTGCAAAGTGGCAGATTTTACTCACATAATTTGACATCATCTATGTGACCCGGACCGCGATGAAAGCCAAAGCCTTGGCTGATCATTTGGCCGAGAATCTGGTGGATGAAGAGTATGAGCCATTGAAGACTTATTTTCCTGATGAAGAGGTAATGTATGTTGATGAGGCTGACCATGAGGAAAATCCAGGTTGGAAACTCTTCTTTGATGGAGCTTCTAACATGAAAGGCGTCGGAATAGGGGTTGTACTCATTTCTGAAACAAGGCATCACAACCCTGTAAGAGCCCAACTTCAATTTTATTGCACCAACAATATGGATGAATACGAAGCATGCATTCTGGGTTTGAGGTTAGCTGTAGATATGGGAGTCCAAGAGATACTGGTTCTGGAAGACTCGGATTTTCTAGTTCACCAGATTCAGGGATAATGGGAGACCCGAGATTTGAAGCGTATACCGTACCGACAATGCCTGCATGATCTTTGTCAACGATTCAAGTCAGTAGAATTCAGGCATATCCCCAGGATTCATAATGATATTGTTGATGCCTTGGCTACTTTAGCATCAATATTACACCAACCGGATAAGACTTACGTTGACCCCGTGCATATCCAAGTTCGTGATCAGCACGCTTATTGTAATGTGGTTGAAGAGGAAATTGATGGTGAACCTTGGTTCCATGATTTCAATGAATACATCAAGTCGGGGGTGTATCCGGTACATGCCATATGAGATCAAAAGAGAACCATTCGACGTCTAGCTAGCAGAATATTCTTGAGCGGAGGAATCTTGTACAAGAGGACTCCAGATCTAGGACTACTAAGGTGCATAGATGCTAAACAAGCTTCGACTATCATGGCCGAAGTATATTTCGAAGTTTGCGGGCTGCATATGAGCGGGTATGTTTTAGCAAAGAAAATTCTGCGAGCGGGTTATTATTGGCTCACCATGGAACGAGATTGCATCAGCTTTGTTCGCAAGTGTCATCAGTGCTAGGTGCGCGGTAATTTGATTCATTCTCCACCATTTGAGTTGCATATAATGTCAGCGCCTTGGCCTTTTGTTGCTTGGGGCATGGACATCATTGGGCCTATTGAACCGGTAGCATCAAACGTGCATAGGTTTATTTTGGTGGCCATTGATTACTTCACCAAGTGGGTCGAAGTTGTAACCTTCAAGTCCGTGACCAAGAAGGCAGTGGTAGATTTTGTTCATTCAAATATCATTTGCCGATTCGGAATTCCCAAGGTGATCATCATAGACAATGCTGCTAATCTCAACAGTCATTTGATGAAAGAGGTATGCCAACAGTTCAAGATTATGCACCGACACTCCACTCCGTATCGCCCCAAGGCAAACGGAGTTGTTGAGGCGGTCAACAAGAACATAAAGAAGATACTTCATAAGATAGTGCAAGGTTCTAGGAAATGGCATGAAAAATTACCTTTTGCTTTAATGGGTTATCACACTACTGTTCGCACTTCAGTAAGTGCAACTCTTTATTTGCCGGTATATGGAATTGAGGCAGTCATACCTGCTGAAGTTGAGATTATGAGTGGGTTAAAACCCGACTGGAGCAGTTGAGTCTGATTGATGAGAAAAGATTAGCGACAGTATGTCATGGGAAATTGTATCAAAAGAGAATGGCAAGATCATACAACAAGAAGGTGCGTCCCCGAAAATTTGAAGCGGGCCAGCTAGTATTAAAATGCATCATTCCATATCAAGCTGAAGTTAAAGGCAAGTTCGCCCTAAACAGGCAGGGGACGTTCATTGTGACTAGAGTCTTACCCAATGGGGCTTTGTATTTGACAGATATAGAAGGAAACTGTGTAGATATGGCTATCATTCCTGATGCAGTCAAAAGATATTATCTGTGATCTCTTTGTTTGTCTTCAATTGTGTTATTTGTATTTGGTATGTTTCTAAGATTGGAATGACGAAGGCATTTTGTTCTGCTATCCAAACACTTTTATCCTTTGTTACCCTTTTGAGCCTTATTTAATTTCTTTCATGCCCCTCTTTTGGAATCCGAGGTAAAATTAGAAAATAAAAAAATAAAAAGTAAATATAAAAGAGGAAAGAGAAGAAAAAAAAGAGAAAAAAAGAGAAAAAAAGGAGAAAAAGAAAAGAAGAAAAAGAAAGAAGAGAAATAAAAGAAGGAAAAGAAAAGAAAGCAACTAAAGTGAAACAACGTTTGAACTACGTTCGACCTGATTCCTTTAAGGATACATAGGCACCCTTACTCTGAGGTTCGTTCCCATCAAAATAAAATCGAAAGTGTCCCCAGTTTTAGTTTTGCAAAGGATATGATTCCAAAAGTTGTAAATTTGAACCCCTTTCATTTTTAAATTATTTTGAGCCAACTTAAGTAAAGATCTGGTTGATTCCATTCGTCAGTCACTAAGGGAAATGACTCTCGATTGAGAAAAAACGAGGCTAGGGGTCCATTCCCTTGACTCGTACTGACGAGAATTTGACTCCACGAGAAATTGAACAAAAGGCTGGGTCTGAGGTTATCGACAAAAACGATTTATCTAAGCCACTTCGTTTCTTTTTGTCTAAGTGACTTCTTTTTTTGTCCAAGAGTATTTTGCAACGAAAACAATGTAAAAAATTGGAGTCAATTTTTGGATGAAAGGAAACCTCTTTATAAAGAGAAAAATGAATTAATTAAATTAAAGTTCTTTATTTGGCCTAATAATCTATTAGAAGACACTTTGAGGTTCCCTCTGAAATGAGGCATGTAAGGGAGCCACTACGAAGAAGTTCCGGGAGTTACGAAGGAAGCTTCGAGCTCATATTGGTCATGGGTTGGGAACGGGAATTGAACTCTATGAGATCGAATCTCCTGTTGTTCCTCAGTAGCTCAGTGTAGAGCGGTTGGCTGTTAACCGATTGGAGATGAATTATTAAATGTTCGCGAATGGAAAAGAGTTTCTAGTAGCACCCACGACAAAATGTCCGGAATATACATCTTTTTTTGGGACGGAGGCGCGCGTGCTAAAAAAAACTTAACCCATGGTTAAAGAATGAGGCGATCAAGAAAGTCGTGGGCCTCGTAGTACCCGCATACGACAGCACACAAAATAGAAAGAAAGGCTCTTTGAACGACTCCGGTACCAAATCGAGGCAAACTCTGAATACTAGATATGACCTCAAAATAACAGGGGTCAAGGTCGGCTAGTGAGACCAATCTACCTGTCTATTCAGCAAATAAATAGCAGTTCTTTTTATCAATATGTATGGTCTTGGATCATCAATAATGATTTTTCTTTAGACTTCGGATACTTGATCGACCCACTTACTTCTATTATGTCAATATTAATCACTACTGTTGAAATTATGGTTCTTATTTATAGTGATAATTATATGGCTCATGATCAAGGTTATTTGAGCTTGTCCCCGAATATGTGGAATATGTTCTCATAAAATCTTGCTCCAATCTGACCTAGCTGGCGAGCGATCACAGTTCGCGACAGAGAACAAGACAGCAAGCGAGCGTTTCCAAACCCAGAAAACACACGGAATTCTAGGATTCCTCCTGGAGGCAAATACTTTTATGCATACCTCCTCTGGTTGATCCACACCATCCTCTATTCTCCGAAATACGCCGGGATTGAAAATGACATAGCGTAGGCTGGACCAGGTACAAAGAATGAATCTATATCTGTGCACAGAAGTTGCTGGTCGGCGGCCGCTCAACTGTTCGAGCGCTCTCGTCCGTGCTTTCCGAGGCACTGCCTGTGACTCAGCATGGGAGAAGGTGTCGGAACTGCACACTTTCGTGTTCAGAGCATTGTTTTGAGGGATAGAAAGGGCAGGATTCGCTCAATCAAAGACAGTTCAATTCGATCTTAGCCGATCTAAGGTTTACCGTCTCTCCGGCCCCGTTTCGGTGCACTATTGGAGATTCTTCACCCCTATGTACGGCAGGCCCTTCTTCAAGAGTGCCCTTTACCCAGCCTCCAATCGTCTCAGAAGAGAATACTAAGCTCACTGCGAGCCTAAGATCAAAGGCAGTTCCAAAAAGGAGTTCCCTATTTCCAGCTTGATAAAGTAAAGTGCTAGCTAGTGCCCAAAAGTATACAAGGGCTTTCCACCTCCATTTGGTCGTGCTGCTATGACCTTTTTTAACCGTGAGAGGGTGGATGTAATTCAGCTCGAATGAAGTGAGAGGGAGGTCATTCAGAACCCGCTGGCTCCAGAACGGGGGGGCGCTTTATTTTTATTTTTTTTAAAAGTATATGTACTTTATTTAGTATTTAATCAGGAGGTTTCTTTCCCGTTAAAGTAAAGCGGTGTTCTCTCTACGCAGGTAGAACCCTACTCGTATTACCAAGGTCTTCCGAGTAGGATATGTAATACGCCCATAAGGACGACGTCACACCAGACGTCCTGCTTTAACTTCCCTAGCCCCAACTGATCTACCATCTCCGTGGACGCTATCTTTAGTTTTTACTGTCTAATACCATAGATGGATTTCCAGAACGGGAGGTTGAAATAAAAAATGAGTGGATGGTTAGGAAGAGCTTGAATACTAGAAGAAAAGCACCTAGACCTAACACGATTAAGTGAGCGCGCGGAGGATCCGTTGAGAGTTTGTCTCGGTAGGGAACTGTACGATCTTTTCCCCTATTGTATTGAATCAATAAAAAAAAGAGGTTAGTTTGGTTGCACTTGGGCTTAAAAGTGACTTTCCAATCTTAAGGCTATTGGTATTACTTCAACCCACTTGGTGAAGTACGATCGAGAGTTTCGCCTTTTGAAGCGTCATTCCTTCATGCCACCTTTTCTTTCTAACCCTGTCCAAAAGCCTACATTACTGTCCAAAGAAAGACCTTCCGATCAATCTTTAAGAATGCCAAGTCAAGTAAGATAGAGGTATCAGGGGCAATATTTTGCTCATGCTCACAAGGAAAATGGATAAAATGAGAGAGCCTTATCGGTGAAAAACCTCACGAGCACCGTAGGGCGATAGTGAGTTGAGGAAATTTAAAATGAGAGAGTCTTATTGGTGAAAATCCTCACGGGCACCGTAGGGCGATGGTGAGTTGAGACAAAATTGAAATGAGAAAGTCTTATTGGTGAAAACCCTCGCGAGCAACGTAAGGCGATGGTGAGATGAGAGATGAACAAATGAGAGAGGTTTGTTGGTGAAAACCCTCCGGGGCACTACGAGCTGAATGAGGTTCATGACTTTATAGAGGGATTGGATTGTGAAAGTCTCAATTTTGAGGAATGAAGACTTGGCATGAGCTGAAATATGATTGGTTGGATGGATTAGGCTGATCAATCCTAAATGCATGTCATGATCATTGGAGCCAGCAGCTTCACTTAGATAAGTCTCTTCTCCGTGTTTCTCCATATAGTCATTTTTGTTCAAATTTTCGTCTTTATTCCTAATTCACGAAGTCACTTCGCTTATTTTCTTTTGGGTCTATTTTTCTAAATCTCTGACAAGTTAGTCTTTGTTAAATAAAAATAAAGGACTTCAAAGCCTATTACCAGCGTCTAATTGCACAAGGTGAAGTTCGGCCAAAGCACATCATAAGTAACATGATTCGAATAAGCAATAAGGTGATAACTGAAGTTCGGATAATAGGGTGATTCAGAAATTCAAGGAAATGTATAGGTTCAGCAATTGTTTGAATAAAGAGGCCATATAACAAGTTGAGTGTAAGGGAAAAAGATTCATAGGGTTTCTATGGTCGAGGTTCGATCAAAACGTCAAACAATTCTTTGTTAGCCGAAGCAGCTAATCAGGATGAAGCCTGGTAGCGGCAGAAGCGGATACCTTCACCAAGGATGCCACAAACTAACCACCACATTTTCAAACTGATGAAATTTTCTTTGATTTAAACAGGGGCAAGGAGTTTTGTTTGCTCTGTAGGAATACTCCACGAGGAAAGCATGTTCCAGATAAGTTCAGTTTTAGGTTTTCAAGACCCTCCTAGATAATGAGATTTAATTTCAAAGTCTTCAGGACCCTCCTGGATAATGGGATTTAATTTAAAATTCTCAGGACCCCATGGATAATGGGATCTAGTTTTAAATTTTTAGGACCCTCATGGATAATGGGATTCAACTAACACTCCTGACTGTTCCTGGTACAAACTGGGCAGAAAATTTTCATTGTTTTGTCAGTGTTGTCGTTGTTGCAGGAGCCCACCTGGAGAACGAGGGAATTTATTTCAAATTTTAAGTCTGCATCAGGCGCCCACCTGGAGAATGAGGAAATCTATTCCAAGTTTTAAGTCAGCAACAGGCGTCCACCTGGAGAACGAGGGAATTCATTTCAAGGTTTAAGTCATCAGGCGCCCACCTGGAGAATCATGGAATTAATTTCAAGTTTTTAGTCAGCAGGCGCCCACCTGGAGAATCAGGGAATTCATTTCAAGTTTTTAAGGCAGCATCAGGTGCCCACCTGGAGAACGAGGGAATTTATTTCAAGTTTTAAGGCATCAGGTGCCCACTTGGAAAACGAGGGAATTCATTTCAAGTTTAAGTCATCAGGCGCCCACTTGGAGAAGATGGAATATTTCAAGTTTTTATGCTGCATCAGGCACCCATCTGGAAAATGAGAGAATTTTATTTCAAGTTTTAAGGCAGCATCAGGCGCCCAGCTGGAGAACGAAGAAATTCATTTCAAGTTTGGAGTCCGCAGACCCCCACCTGGAAAACAAGAGAATTTTATTTCAAGTTTCAAGGCAGCATCAAGCGCCCACCTGAAAATTGAGGGAATTTTATTTCAAGTTTTAAGGCAGCATCAGGTGGCCACATAGAAAATGGGGGAATTTTATTTCAAGTTTCAAGGAACAATCAGGCGCCCGCCAGGAAAACAAGGGAATTTTATTTCAAGTTTTAAGGCAACATCAGGCGCCCACCTGGAGAACGAGGGAATATATTTCAAAGTTTTAAGAAAGCATCAGTCACCCACTTAGAGAACGAGAGAATTTATTTCAAGTTTTAAGTCATCATCAGGCGCCATCCCGGAGAATGAGGGAATTTGTTTTTTTCAAATTCAAGCTAGAGGTAGCAGAAGCTCGCCCAAGAATGTGAGTTGAAAATTCGAGATGTACAACAGAACTATAGAAGATTCAATATCAAGTTTTGAAGACCTATGGATAGGAATCTTGTAATTCATAGCTGATAAACTTGCTTAGTTTTCTTCTTATTTTGATTTTTATGTAATAACAGGGCCACGGACTGGAGCCTTGAACGGTACCTCACTCGACTCTCCAACTCATCCTTCCAGCATTCTCCAGAACTACACTGACCTGATTCCTTTATAGCCGAGGATATGTAGGCAACCTCAGAAGCAAGGTTCGGTCAAACGTTTTCAAAATGCTTCCCATGGAGTATCCAAACATGCAAAAATCACTCATATTTTCTCACTTTATCTTTGTCCAAAAATTCTTCGTGTTTCCGAGCAAATAGGGGCAGCTTTGAGCACGGGATTTTTGCCCGACTAAAATATTCCTACAAACATTCACAAACAGATTTTTCTTAATTGTTTTAGTTTTTATAGAATTTGTAGGAATGTTTGTTAATTGTTTGCATTTAGTTGCATTTTTGTGCACTCTTACTATTTTATAATCATTAAAAAAATAAAAAAATATTTAATTCTTCATTGAATAGCATTTTAAGCCTTAATTGCATTTAGGATTTAATTACGTGAGCTACTCACATTATTAAGCAAAAAATCACAAAATTATTGGTAATTTTACATCTTTAGCTTTTAAAATTAGTATTTTTCTCTCATTAGTTTAAGTTAATTCATTATTTTTATGTAGAAATAGATTATTAAATTCAATCCTACAAATTAGATGTAAAATTAGTATTTAGTTTAGGTTTTGATTAATGTGAGTATGATTTTTTAAAACAAGGAAAAGAAAATAAAAGAAAAGAAAGGAATTAAGGTTATGTTTAGGGTCTGGGCCAAAACACAATTTCAGTGGCCCAAATATTACCCCAATTCGCCCCAACCCGCGACCCGTAACCCCGTACCTACCCCATCTCCATCTTCAATCTGAGTCATTCATTCTTTTAAATATAACAGCCCCTATTCCTCCCAACTATTATTTATATTTAAACCTAATTATAACCCCCCCCCCCCCCACAAACCCTAAACCTATATCCAAGATCCCAAACGGTGCCACCCCTTCTCCGCCGCTCAACTCGCCTGAAACTCAGACGAGTTCACCCCCAAACTTTCCTCACATGCTCCCTCCCCTCTCCTCCTGCCACGTAGCATAACTAACTCTGATAAAAGGAATTATTCCTTCTGGATTTTGCGCGTCTAGATTCTTTGTTGGGCGATTTTTAGATTAATGGGAGCCATGGACTGATTGACAATCAATCCATGCCCTCCATTTGTCCCAAAAATTGTTTACACAAAGATATATGAGGATTTTTCGGATTCCTTGGCATCCAAGGAGAGTTGTTGTAAATAAGAGGTATTTTCGGCTTTTTTGGGGGAGATATTTTTTGAGAGAAAAGTTATAAGGTTCTAAGGAGTGGAATTTCGGAATTTGTTTTTTTATTTTGATTTTCTTTTTTGTTTGAGTTGATTGATACAAAAACAGAAAATCGATATAGATTTTTGGGAAGACAAATTTGAAGTTTCGGCTAAAAAAAGGAGGTGTGACAGGAATATCTGAAGAAGACATAGCTTGTACTCCTTAGTCTTGCACAACTGTAGTATTAGGAAAGAAAAAGATAGGCAAACTGATTCACATGTTAGTGATAGGAAAGTTGTTTTCATAGAAAATGACATCTGTAGAGACAAAAACTTTGTTACTACTTAGTTCTAGAAGCTTGTAACCTATTTGGTTGTGTGCATAACCCAAAAACACACATTTGTTGGATATAGGATCAAATTTTCCTCTATTGTGTGCTAGAGTAGAAGCATAGCACAAAAACCCAAAGGAAATGATGGAATCATAAATAGTTTTCTTCTCAAATAGCATCTCGTAAGGTGGTTTTCTCTTAAGAACACTAGAAGGGAACCTATTTATCAAATAAGTTGCAGTCAAGATGCATTATCTCCAGTAAAGAACAGGGACTTGTGATTGGAAGTATAGGTTTTGATGTAGAAATAGATTATTAAATTCAATTCTACAAATTAGATGTAAAATTAGTATTTAATTTAGGTTTTGATTAATATGAGTATGATTTTTTAAAACAAGGAAAAGAAGAAAAAAAAAGAGAAAAGAAAGGAATTAAGGTTATTTTTAGGGTTTAGGACAAAACACAATTTCAGTGGCCCAAACATTACCCCAATTAGCCCCAACCCAAGCTCTTCTCAACCGACCCACATCCCTTAAAACCCAAAAACCAGTGACCCAGCCCAATTCGCCCCAACCCACGACCCGTAACCCCTAACCTGCCCCATCTCCATATTCAATCTGAGACATTCATTCTTTTAAATCTAACAGCCCCTATTCCTCCCCATGATTATATTTAAACCTAATTATAACACCCCCCAACCCAAACCCTAAACCTAAATCCCAAGACCCCAAACGGCGTCACCCCTCCTCCGCCACTCTGTCGCCGCTCAACTTACCTGAAACTCAGGTGAGTTCACCCCCAAAATCGCCTCACATGCTCCCTCCTCTCTCCTCTTGCCACGTAGCCTAACTAACTCTGACAAAAGGAATTATTATTTCCGGATTTTGCGAGTCTAAATTCTTTGCTGGGCGATTTTTAGATTAATGGGAGCCATGGATTGATTGACAATCAATCCATGCCCTCCATTTGTCCCAAAAATCGTTTACACAAAGAGAATTGAGGATTTTTCGGATTCCTTGGCATCCAAGGAGAGAAGGTTCGAGAAAAGTTATAAACAAGAGGTATTTTCGGCTTTTTGGGGGGAGATTGTTTTTAAGAGAAAAGTTCTAGGGTTCTAAGGAGTGGAATTTCGGAATTTGTTTTTTTATTCTGACTTTCTTTTTTGTTTGAGTTGATTGATACAAAAACAGAAAATCAATATAGATTTTTGGGAAGAAATATTTGGAGTTTCGGCTAAGAAAAGGAGGTGTGACAAGAATATCTGAAGAAGACACAGCTTGTACTCCTTAGTAATGCACAACTGTAGTATTAGGAAAGAAAGAGATAGGCGGACTGATTCGCATGTTAGTGAAAGAAAAGTTGTTTTCGTAGAAAATGACATTTGTAGAGACAAAAACTTTGTTACTACTTAGTTCTAGAAGCTTGTAACCTATTTGGTTGTGTGCTTACCAAAAACACACACATTTGTTGGCTATAGGATCAAAATTTCCTCTGTTGTGTGCTAGAGTAGAAGCATAGAACACACACCCAAAAGAATCCATGGAATCATAAATAGGTTCCTTCCCAAATAGCATCTCATAAGGTGGTTTTCTCTTAAGAACACTAGAAGGGTTATCAAATAAGTTGCAGTCAAGATGCATTCTCTCCAGTAAAGAATAGGGACTTGTGATTGGAAGTTAGACCCCAAGCAACCTCCAAGAGGTATCTTTGTTTTCTCTCTACAACCCCATTTTGCTGTGGAGTTGCTACACAACTCCTCTCATGAATAATACCTTGGCTTTCAAGAAAAGCTGCTTCTTGACTTCATCTCCCCGGTTCCAATGCATTATCTGATCTTATCCTCTTTATCTTTAAATTGCATTATCTTTCTAGTCCAAGTAGCTCTACTGAAATCATCAACAATTGTTAACAAATATCTAAACCATTGTACGTAGGTGTCTTAAATGGTCCCCAAGTGTCAACATGAATTACTCAAAGGCAGTTTTGATGTGACTTGTAAGAAATGACAATCTAGTTTGTCTAGCTTGATGGCATATACCGCACACATGACAATAATTTGATGGAAATTGAATGAAACTAAGATTTCTCATTACTGAAAATGGAAAATGTCCTAACATGACATGCCATTGAAGTATAGTAGAAACTGAATTAACTAACACTGAATTATGAAAAGAAACAATACTAGAAACACAACTGGAATCACTTACTTTTGGAATGAAAAATACATTTTGACCTAAGAAATTGCTAGAATCTAAATTGGTTGGTTGCAGCAGGCATAGTCCATCGTTTATCTCACCAAAACCTTGTACCCTCCTCATTAACAGGACCTGCAATAGACATCCAGTGGAAGATAGATTCACGGAATAATTGAATTGTACACAGGGCTTGTGAATTGATAACAAATTGTACTTAAAAAGGCACATAGAGTACTCTTTGAAAAATCCTATCAGGTTGGATGGGAACTCTTCCTATGTGTGTGACATGCAATTGAAAAGAATTAGGGAGATTACTGTGCAAAGGCATAGGTAAGGGTGTTATCTCTAGGAAATAATTGGAGTCAAAAGACATGTGTTCAGATGCTCCTAAATCAATAATCCAAGTTCTAGTGTTAAGAACTGCTAGACAAGTTCTAGAATATTTGAGTAATGTACCAACCACATCATTTTCATTAATCTTTGTCCCTGCATTTCCTGTAGTCCAATATGCACCTGTTTGATTAGGTACCGGCTCTGAGAGTTGTTCTTTGCTGAAGTATTGATTGTGATTGTCCACTGATCCTTCACTAGGAGGATTATTGGTGCAGTCATCTTCCTTAGATCCAAGTACTGCATTAGCCTTAGCTGCTTCCTGATACATGTTTGATTTGGTGAACTAGAAGTCTTCTAGAAAGCCTATCAACCTGTAACAGTCTACCCTGACATGTCTTGTTCTCATACAATGGTTGCAACTCACATTAGGATTACATTTGGTCTTCCTTGCATTGAACTTTTGTTGAGTGTTTCTAGATTTTTGTGATGCATTCCAAGTCTTTTGAGTTTGATTGTTGTACTTTTGTGGACCCCTTGTACTTGAACCTTCCATGAAAGTTGAAGAATCACTGAGATACTGTGGGTTGATGTATCCTTCATTTTGACCTTCATCCTGTAATAGCAAAGAATAAGCCATATCCTAGTTGGAAGAGGGTTCATCATCAGTTGATCCCTCTTGCCTGACAATATACATCATTAAGTCCCATAAGGAATTGGATGACCCTTGATCTTCCATAAACTTGGCCTGCGTCTTCTTTCCTTCACACACACAGTCACATATGCATCCTAAATGTGAGTTTAGAGAATCCAACTCATCCCACAACTTTTTCAATGAGGTAAAGTATCTTGTTGTTATTTCCTTGTATTGATCTTGATATTTTCTTATGTAAGTGATATAGTTTGGCCCCATTTGACTGGGCAAATCTATGGTCAAGACTACCCCAGAGTTCCTTTGCACTTTTAGTAGAGGGCACTGTCACCAATATCTTTGGACAGTGAATTGAGTAGCCATGAAGTCACCATGTCATTGCACCTTCTCCAAAGTGCATAGTCTTTGGAAGTCAGAGGTGGTGCAACACAACTCCCATCTATGAGGCCTAGTTTTTTTTTTGGCTGAGAGTGCTAGAAGCACTGACCTTCTCCATCCGGGAAGCCTCTTCCATCAAATGGTGAGTTGAAAATGGTCATACCAGGTGCATCTGAAGAATGTAGAAAATAAGGATGATTTGTGTCATGATTAGTCCATTGTTGGATGAAATAGAGGCAATGACAACAACAGAAGTCTCTATTCCAGTCACGACTCAGTGATTGAATTGAAGAAGAAAATTTGAGAGACAGATTGAATTGATCGAGCTACTGCTCTGATACCATGAAAGAAATGTAAAGCAAATTTGTGGAAATTTTCTCTGTATTATTTCATTACCGTGTATCAATATTTACACAAATAGCTAATATAACAATAAAGAGAAGAATCTAATTATTTGTACACTTGTACAAATTCTGTTGCTAGTCCTATAACAGAGAAAATAATA
The DNA here is from genome assembly GCA_005239495.1 of Nicotiana undulata. Classification (NCBI taxonomy): domain Eukaryota; kingdom Viridiplantae; phylum Streptophyta; class Magnoliopsida; order Solanales; family Solanaceae; genus Nicotiana; species Nicotiana undulata. The sequence continues at coordinate 15,077 of ML273940.1, read as the reverse complement.
ATATTCTTTTACAATGTATTAACATGTGCTTCTCACGTGAGAGAAGCTTCCTTTATATTTATTTGTTCCAGCTGTCCAGAATTGTTAATCAAACGGCTGAGATTTAGGTTCATTTGGATGGTCAGGATATATCCACGTGTGAACTCAAAAGGGCTCAAATAAGAAAGACAACATAGAGATGTCTGAACCCTATCTATTGTGTCTCAAACCTTCTGCTTCTCCTTATCTTCCTTAATCACAAATGTCTTCTTTGATTTTGAAGGTTCTTATCATCGGACTTCTCTTCTTCAACATATTAAATTATTATTTAAATTCAAAATTCGGTCGTCATGATTGTTTCGTCTATTTGACAGATCTTTCGCTTGTGTAGTGCTTGCATCTTATTTTGAAACTAGATATATAGTGGATGGCTAATAGGTATAGTAGAACTTGAGTTTATGTGTCCAGTGTCTAATAGGTACAACCTTTAGTTCCCATGTTTAAATGAAAAATTAGGATAAGATTAAGTGAGTGTACATATATTTAGCCTATTATGTATTTATTTCAATTCTAATTCTTGAGACATCTAAAGAAGAAAATCATACAGCTGATTTAGCATGGGGCTTTTGTAATTGTGAACCACAAAATTTCTGACCTTTTAATGAGATGAAGTAGTAATGTCGTTTTGTAAGAATTGACCCAAATACAACGTGCGTATTGACTAGTAGACAGAAAAGATGGGGTCACCATAAAAAGCTTCACCTCTCAAAAAAGGCTGCTAATCTATCCTAAAGTTTTAAGACCAATCCTTTTTTTTTTTTTTTTTTTGTGTCCTAATTCTAAAGTTTTTCATCTTTTTTAAGTCTCTTTTTCCCTATGAACTAGTCCTTTATTAATACTTTAATTTTCTTTTTTTTTTCCTTTACTTTTGTAATACATTTTCATAAATACGGCAAACTTTGAGGGATTTGATACTTTTGCGTTAAGCTTATGTAAATGCGTTATATAATCGTAATTACTTTTATGTGATCTAAATTAATTAATTAGGTACAAATTTTAGAAAGTAATAAAAATATATAACTTGTGATCTCAAATATATCCTAACATTTGTGTGACAATAAATTTTTTGAAATATCTCGTGTTAAATGTATCATAATATTTATGTGTCAATAAAAGATTCCGATCAAGAGTAAAATGAAAAGAGATCAATCTTTTACAGCTTGTTTGGATGGTCGTTACCCATTGTATTGTATCGTATTGTTACTTTAAATACGATATTTGTTTTGGTTGTTACTTAAATTTTATCGTATCGTATTGTTAAATCCATCGTTACGTAACGACGAAATGTGCCACTTTTTGTAACGACCGATTTGGTGTGGTTGCTTCGTTATCTTGTCTTTTTATCTCATCTCACCCTTCACTATTATTAAATAATTTTATTTTATCATTTACTCTACTTTTTTATATATTAAACTTATTTCGTATCATAATTTTTTTTTATAATATTACAAAATTTATTCTTCATATTGCTGGTGCATGATATCACGAAACAACGGCAAACGATACAATCTATCCAAACATTGTATTCATCAAACGATACATTACTATACAATATAATATAATACGATACGTTATGAAACGACGTGAAACAACCATCTAAACAAGCTAGTAGATTAAAAAATAGAGTCACATAACTTAAAACACTATCAAACTCTAATGCTCAATCTCATGCTATTTGGCTTTTCTCGTTTAATTTAATTCCCTTTGTTTTAATGGTAAAGAATATAAGAAAAATAATACATTGTTACATAATCTACATTTCACTCATGTCACTTTTCTTTGTTTTTTTTTCTCTATATATATATATGGCGGGGAGAAGGTGTGGTGGTGGAGTGAAGGGTCAGATTTTCCTAGCCATTGCCGACAGTATCATTTTATTATTGAAAGAAATTATTAGCGGAGTACAAATAGTTTTCCATTTGGTAAGGTACGTAGTCTGCATTTAGGATTGAAGATAACTGAGTAAGTACTACTCTATTCGTACTACTCTATTCAGCACTAAAAGTCACATTTTTAATTGAAAAATCTATAATGCCCTTAATATTAAATAAACCTTCAGTTTTATGTAATACTTCATATATTATATACTATATAATATATTTTTACTTATATATTTTATTTAAAAATAAAATAACTTAATATTGAAAATGAATTTTCAAGTGAAGTTAAAAAAATTTGGTAAGAATTGTATAACCAAATATTGTTTTGAAAAGAAGGAAATTTTTTGTATGTCCGAAGGGGATCTTAATAAGTTATTTTGGAAGTGGACAAATGGAAATGAAGGAAATACACCGATCTGACGACCAAAAAAATTAAGAGTGTGTAAAGTCAAATAACATCGTCAGATCAATTAAGACGAGCAAGTAGTAGTTATTGTTTCTTCTTCTCTTTCTTTGCGTTTGTCGTGAGAGTCATTTCAACAATCATTTGTCTGCTTTTAAAAAGAACATAGTACTACCACTATTTTCCTCATTTTCCACCATCATTTTCCTCCATGGCTTCTATCTGGCTAGCTCTTGTGTTAGTTGCACTGCCTTTTCTTCTGCAGAAAATGTTCAAGTTGAAGAAGAAACTTCCTCCGGGGCCAAGAGGACTTCCACTTCTCGGGAATCTTCACATGATAGGTGAAAATCTTCACCAAGATCTTTATGAAATAGCCAAGAAATACGGTCCTATAATGACCATCCGCTTTGGTCTTGTTCCTACTATAGTTGCTTCCTCTCCTCATGCTGCAGAACAATTCTTGAAAAACCATGACCTAAGTTTTGCTAGTAGACCATATCATGCAGCTTGTCATTATATTTTTTATAAGCAAAGAAATCTGATCATGGCCAAGTACGGTCCATATTGGAGAAACATGCGTAAATTATGCACTCTACAATTGCTAAGCAGTGTCAAGATCAATTCATTTCAACCTATGAGAAAACAAGAGCTTGAAATTCTCGTGAATTTTCTCAAAATGGCAGCATTAAATCAAGATGAAGTTGATCTTAGTGATAAAGTTGCATATCTTAGCGCCAACATGGCTTGTCTTATGGTATTTGGGAAAAAGTATAATATCGATGAGGATAATAAGGGTTTCAAAGGGGCGATTCAAGAGACATCGCATATAGCAGCAACGCCAAATCTTGCTGAATTATTTCCTTTTCTTCGTTTTCTTGATCTCCAGGGTTTGGCTCGTCGAATGAAACAAGTAGCTAAGAGTTGTGATGAGTTTTTGGAGAATATTATTGACGAACATGTTCATTTATCCACTGATGAGAAGAAGCAAACTAGTGATATTGTTGATACATTGATGGGAATTATGCAATCTGGAGAAGCTGAATTCGAGTTCGATCGTTGCCATGTCAAAGCTGTTTTGCTGGTAATGTTCATTAGAGTTCAGTATAATTACTTATTCATTTTCTGTTCGCCTTAAACTATGATAGGAGGCACACGTAGTTCACGTACATAGTTTTTTTCTTCTTAGGAGGAAAATGCGATGAAAAAATCATAGGCATTCCACCCATGATGAGGCAGGAAGCAAGCCCAAAGCATAAGTGTCGTTTGACCAAAAAGTCTAACTTTCGGTTAAACTATTATATTTATGTAATTGCGGGTTAAATCTAGTTAATTAATGATAATATCTCCAGATGTGAATCTTGAAAACGTATATCAGGTGGGACAGATCCAGTAAAGGGTTGACAATAATAAGCACAAAATATTCATAAAGTATAAGCAATAATGGATGTTTAACTAGCAATAAATGACATTTAAGTAAATAGAAAGAATGATTCGCCCAATAAAGAATAGATTGAACGAATGTTCCTCCTAACAATGATGAATGACAGATATGTACAAGATTTGTTCAAACAATTCTCGGATCTAGTGAAAAAAGTGTGGAATAGTATGGGCAAGAATCTTGATAAAAAGGTAATCTTTGTATCTTTATAAGAAGAGAGAGAAAAAGAGAATTTTTTTGCAAAGTCTGCAATGAACTTGTCGTCCTATGCCTTCGTCTGTGCACACTTCAATCTTGAAATGTCCCCTTCATCGCCTCGTTAAAAACCTCCTCGAGAAAATCCAATTGGGACAAAACTCAAGTGAGGGAAAAAATAGTACGACTTTGGGGACACTTCATCAAAAGTTGAAGTACTTGAGGTGTGTAATATTCCAGTTGTTTGGTAGTCACTTTCCTTCCATTGTTTCTAGTTGGAATGACCCATTGTTCGTTGTTGCCGTGATTTTGTATGGGCCGTCCAAATTTGTTCCTAGTTTTCCTTCCCGGGGGTCTTTGCTTGCTTGTGTTTTAGCTTTAAGCACGTAGTCCCCGACTTTGAATGGCCTGATCTTTGTCTTTTTGTTATAATAAAATTATGTTTCTTGCTTTTGGGCGACCATTCTTACGTAGGACATATCTCTTCGTCGAGCTCCTATATTCTGTTGTCATCGTTCCAGGGCCCGCTTTCGTGGGAGTATCTTAGGTTGGGCTCCCTAACCTCGACTGGTATTACTGCATCAGTCCCATAGACTAATGAGTATGGCGTATCTCCTATGCTCGTCTTTGGCGTTGTTCGGTCGGCCTAGAGGATCCTGGTAATATTTCTGGCCACAATCCTTTGGCGTCTTCGAGTTTCTTCTTCATGAAGCTCAGTATCGACTTATTGGAGGATACCGCTTGCTCGTTGTCTGCGGGGTGGTATGGCGTTGAGAGTATTCTTTTGATGTGCCATTTCAAAAAAATCAGCGACCTTTTTCCCCGCAAACTAGGGTCCGTTGTCGCAGTTGATCTCTTTGGAGGACCAAAATGACATATGATGTTTTTCCATATGAAGGCGATCACTTCTTGTTCACGTATTTGGGCGAATGATCTTGCTTCTACCCATTTAGATAAATAGTCAGTTAAAACCAAAAGAAATCGTACGTTACTTCGTCCTGCCGGGAGAGGGCCCACGATGTTCATTCCCCATTTGATGAACGGCTAATGGGAAGTCACTGAGTGTAGGTTTTCACATGATTGGTGAATCATTGGGGAATACTTCTAGCATTGCTCGCATTTTTCACGTAATCTGCGGCGTCCTTTTTCGTTGTGGGCCAGTAATACCCTGTCCATATGAGGCATCTAATCAAAGCTCGATTGCCGAAGTGAGCTCCACAACGGCCTTCGTGTACTTCTTCAAGGACGCGTCGCGTTTGATTTGGGCCTAAACATTTAGGTAGAGGGCCGCCATACGTCCTTTTGTACAGGTCGTTATGATTGATATTGTATCTGGCTGGTTGCATTCACCGTTTCTTGGCCTATTTTTTATTATCTAGGAGTATGCCATCTTGCAAATATGTAACAATACGGTTGCTCCAGTCCCAAGTTAGGTTTATGGTTCTTACCTTGATTTTATATATCGATGAGTTGAGGAGGTAGACCACATTTCTTTCTCCGGTTGTAATATATTTTTGGTGGCTGCGGCGAATTTGGCGAGATCGTCCGCCTCGGTATTCTATGCTCGAGGGATCTGTACGAGTTGACATTCGTCGAACTCGGGTAGCAGCTTGCAGATTTCGGTCTAGTACTTTTGTAACCTTTGTTCCTTGATTTGGAAAGTCCCTATAACTTGGTTGACCACGAGTTGAGAATCGCAGCGCAGTCTTAGCCGATTTACCCTATATTTGAGTGCTAGTGTTAATCATACAATTACGGCCTCATACTCGACCATGTTGTTAGTCATGTCCGGGCATCTTATTGACTGACGAATCACTTCGCTTGTTGAAACTTTGAGTACGAGTCCCAGCCCAGACCCTAACGCGCCATCAGTGTACAAGACCCAGAGGTCTTCTGTTTGGGGAGAAGCATGGGCGACTTCTATTTTGACTTCGGGCATTATTTTTGCACTGAAGTCGGCAACAAAATCTGCGAGGACCTGTGACTTTATCGTCGTTCGCGGCCGATATGTGATATCGTGCTTGCTCAGCTCGATGGCCCATTTGGCCAACCTGCCCGATAGCTCGGGTTTATGCAAAATTCTTCTTAAGGGAAAATCATGACGACCGATATGGGGTGGCATTTGAAATATGGTCTAAGCTTTTGTGAAGCTACGACTAAGGCCAGAGCCAGTTTTTCAAGATGGGGGTATCTTGTCTCGGCGTCGACTACTATTTTGCTAATGTAATAGATGGGAGATTCCGTACCTTTATTTTTTCAGACTAGGACCGCGCTCACAGCGACTTCATACACGACGAGATAAACGAGGAGGGGCTATCCCGATTCTGGTTTCGAAAGCAATGATGGTGACGACAAGTACACTTTTAACTCCTTCAGGGCTTTGATGCACTCAGGGGTCCATTAGAGGTCGTTATCCTTTTTTACTATGCCGAAGAACTTATGGCACCTATCAGAGGATCCGGAAATGAACCTTGAAAGGGCGACGATACGGACAGTCAACCTCTGAACCTATTTTTTGGTGGTCAAGTGCTATGGTATCCCTTCGATGGCCTTAATTTGGTCGGGATTGACCTATATACCTTGATGTGGCACTAGGAAACCCAAGAATTATCCTGAGTCCACACCGAATGCACATTTTTTGGGGTTCAGTTTCATTCTGTATTACTTGAGTATGCCGAAGGCTTCTCTCAAGGGGTTCAGTTTCATTCTATATTACCTGAGTATGCCGTCAATGTAGACTTCCATCGTTTTACTGAGTTGGTCTTTGAACATCTTCGTCACCAACCTTTGATAAGTTTCCCCCGCATTTTTCAGTCTGAATGGCATGACCCTGTAGTAGTACGTCCCCTGGTGGGTGATGAATGTGATTTTTTCCTTATCCTCTTTCTCCATGAGGATCTGATTATAGCCAGAGTAGGTATCCAATATGCTTAGTAGTTCATGCCCGGCCGTCGTGTTGATGAGTTGGTCGATATGGGATAATGGAAATGAATCCTTGGGAAAAGCTTTGTTCAGCTCAGTGACATCTACGCACATCCGTCATTTTCCTTTCTTCTTTTTTCACCATGACTATGTTGACGACCCATTAGGGGTCTCCTGACGAAGCCATTTTCTAACAATTTTCCCACTTCTTCGCATACTGCATCATTAGTTGCGGAGTTGAACTTACGCCTAACCTGCCTCACCAGGGGTGGAATGGATCGACGTTCAATTTGTGCATGGTGGTCTCCTTTGGTATACCTGGCATATCTGCATGGCTAAAAGCAAACAAGTCCGCGTTAGTAGTTAAAAATTCACGAAACTTACATAGTTCCTGAAGTTTGCAGCTGATGTAAGCTTTCTTGTTGTGGTTGTTGCTGTCTAACTGAACAGGGTCGAGGTCCTCTATGGTCGATCCTACGTCCTCGACTATATCAGGGTCTCTGATGACGTCCTGTCTGTCATCGCACATCGACATCACCCATGTTGATTGTTATGCCTCTTTTTCTTTATCCTTTGTTTGTTGGGTGGTCATGCAGTATAGGGCGATGCGGTAGCATTCCTGGGACGTGCATTGTTCCCCTCATATAATGAATATTCCCCATGGACTTGGGAATTTGATGACTTGGTACAAGCTGGAGGGGATGGCTCTCATGGTGTGTATCCTTGGTCGCCCTATTATGGCATTGTATGTTGTGTCCTGGTCCGTGATATGGAATGCGGTTTCTAGAGTGACGCCACCTACTAGGACGGGTAGTGTGATCTCACCGGTTGTTCGCTCAACTGCATTGTTAAAACATGTTAGTGTCTTATCCCCGAGTTTCATTTGAGCGAGTACTCGAGGGTGGATAATGTATGTGACCGCTCCCATCGTCTACCATAATGCGTCTTACATCGGTATTTAAAATTCTTAAAGTGATAACAAAAGCATCATAGTGGGTAAAAGCCAAATCGTTGGTATCTGACTTGTCGAAGATGATACTTTCTTCTAATTCATCATATCGTTCGTGGGTGATCGACCGTTTGAGCTTGTGGGTTGTGGTAAACTTCACATTGTTGATGGATGCATCGTCACCACCATCGATGATCATGTGGATGGTATGGGCCGGTGATGGTGGTTTCGGCAGTCCTTGATGTTCGTCACGTCCTTTGGCAAAGTTGGTCCTTCGCCGATCACTCAGTAACTCTTTGAGGTGTCACTGACGTAGCATGTTTACAACTTCCTATCTTAGGGCAATGCAATCTTTGATTTTATGTCCTCGCTCTTGATGGAACTCGCAGAGGACGTCTGATTTTCTAGTATTCAGAACTGACGTCATCTTTGGTGGACACTTCACCTTCGGCCCGAGCTTCTCCAAGGCGTAGACTATTTCCGTAGGTGACACACAAATGTTGTGAGCGGATAATGTTGTGTATCTCGTCCCAAGCAGTTGGGGGTACTTCATAAATCGACTTAGAAACTTCCTTGTTTCCCTCGAACCATTACTGCTCAGCCCATTTTGAAAAGTTGTTACTGACATTCCTTCCAATATATTTGGCAAGGTCATTCTTACTTGATTGAAACGAGCGATGAAGTATCTCAGCTCCTCTCCAGGAGACTGTTTAATACTCCTTCTGTTCTAGTTTATGTGAACCTATTTCCTTTTTGGTTCGTTCCAAAAAGAATGACCACTTTCTAAATTTGGAAATAATTTAGCTTAAACTTACAATTCGACCCTTAATGAGAAGCTTTTATAACCACACAAATACTCTGGGCCCTTTTTTGACTTGTTTAGGACCAAAAATTTCGAAAGTCTTCATTTTCTCTTAAACTTCGTGCCTAATGAAACATGTTCACATAAATTGGAACAGAGGGAGTAACAAGTATGTCTTTTACTCTTGCCTCGGCCTTCTTGGCTCTGTCATGGGCCGTCACGAACTTATCGGTCATTTCCTTGAAGGTTTCAATGAAACGTGTAGGCAGTTATGAATAACATGTTAATACCCCTCCCCTGAGGGTATCGTCGAATTTCTTTAGCAAAATGGAGGATACTTGTTCCTTGGCGAGATCATTGCCTATCACGGAGGTGACGTAGTGAGTCACATGATCTTCGGAGTTCGGTCGTACCATCGTATTTTTTCAGATAGGGTGGCATTTTAAAGGTCTTTGGTATGGCATGTGGGGCAGCGCTGTCACTGTACGACTGCTCGACAAACTGACCGACATCTCTCTTTGGCAAAAGCTTAGGGGCGCCCGGTATCTTATCGACCCTTTCTTTGCGTTCTGACATTTGGTCCCTAAGTGCTTTGTTTTCATTCTCCATTTCCTCCATCCTTTTCAGGATGGCTGCGAGAGCGTCATCACCTACACTATTAGCGACATAGTTAGTAATATCTGTCGTTATAGGAGAAATTTGATCATATTGCTCATCCACTGGTGGTATAATGCAAGTTCTTGCATTTTCTGCAGCTGTGTCCCGAACGGTCTTATGGAGGACGCTGGTCAGCGTGTCAGTTAGCCAGGCCTCAAGGAGCTTCTTTATTGCTGGTGGCGCCTCCTCTACCACGGACGTGGAGGCTGTCTTACCAAGAGATTTTGTGATGTTGTAGTGGTGAGGGGGTGACTCACCTCGCATGGGGGAGACATTGGGCGTCGTATCCTCGTCCACTGCTTCAGAACTCTCATGGATAATGTTCATGAGGTTGGTTGGGAGGTCACTCATTATTCTCGTTCTTTCTCCTCTGTTGCCTGCCATATTAGATCTATGTATCCACAGAGAAAAAGTTCTTGTTTTTTTTTTTTTACATTAGTAACCAGTTCAGTTATAGATCTAGAAGAAAATAAAAGCTTTAACTAGATAATCCCCATAAATGGCACCAAATTGTTTGACCAAAAAGTATAACTTTCGGTTAAACTATTATATTTATATAATAGCGGGTTAAATCTAGTTAATGATAATATCTCTAGGTGCGACTCTCGAAACCTGTGTGAGCTGGGACATATCCAGTAAAGGGTTGACAATAATAAGCACAAAATATTCATAATGTATAAGCAATAATGGAGGTGTAACTAGCAATAAATGACATTTAAGTAAATATGAGGAATGATTCACCCAATAAAGATTAGATTGAATGAATGTTCCTCCTGACAATGATGAATGACAGATAAATACAAGATTTATTCGAATTATTCTCGGATCTTGTGGAAAAGTGTGGAATAATATAGGCAAGAATCTTGATTAAAAGGTAATCTTTGTATCTTTACAAGAGAGAGAGAGAGAGAGAGAAAATTTTGTTGCAAAGTCTGCTCTTATCACAATGAACATCACATGCCCCTATTCTTTTTTTTTTCTTATTTATTTGAGATAAGTTTCTAGCAAACCCTAATAGTACAAGTGCAGAGAATATTCACTAGAATAGTCTCTTTAATATCCTATTTCAAAAATTAGTCGTTACTGTTCTGTCAACGGTGCTCGACCTCGGTCGTTATTGACATCTCGACCACGAATATCGTTGCTCCCTGGCCGACTTCGACTGACTCTTTCCTTAATGCTATAATGCACTAAATATTCTAGGGCGGATTTTGACCTATACAATAAGCCCTACATTTTTTTTTAGCTTTTAGTATACTGGAGTTGAAAATAAGGAAAAAAACAGAAATAACTAAATTTCGAACTGGTAATTGAAAAATATTCACAGTTTCAAAAGTAATCGACATTTTCCCACTTTTTCTTGTAAAGATAAAATCTGAACACAAAAACACCCTTATAAATTCAGAAAAAATCCAGCATAGTATGGTGGAGTTCGAATTTTTTACATATGAGATTCCAGCATAGTGTGTTGGAATTTCATAGTGTGCTGGAGTTACAACACAATATGCTGGAAGTTTATACGTTGAGCTCCATAATCCATTATATTATGCTGAAACTTTCCGTGTTTCAGCAAAAATAATGGCTAGTTTAATTAATGACTTTGCAAATATTGATTATTTTTCAATTATTAGTCCGAAAATCGTCTAGCTCATACTATTTTTACTTGAAAACATGATAAGATCTGATAACAGAAATATAGATATGCTTTTACAAACTTTGACAAAATAGCATGTACTATTTTTACTTGAAAACATGATAAAATCTTATAACGAAAATATAGATATGCTTTTACAAACATTAACAAAATACGCACATAATTTTATTATAAGGCACCTAAGCCTGTTAGGGGGCTGGTCAGCTTGGTAAAAATTCGAACCGGAATAGCCTCATTGGGCCCAAGGGAGGGTTGCGTGGGGTACCGATGAAAGGGTTGGGCCGAACAAGGCACCGAACTTGATAGACCGACCTAGGTGCTAGTTCGGGTCTCGTCCCACTCCAGAACTAGATCGGCATGTAAGGCGGTTTGGCCTAGCCAATTACAAGAAAAATAATTATTTTTTATTCAATTTACAAGTTCTCTAAATTGGTATAGGATAGGGGTTGTGCTAGACACCTTTTTCCTCTGGAAAGATCAGCCCCTAACCGGCTAATTAGGAGAGTACTTCGGCCCGACTCAAAATCGGGCCGACAAAGCTCATTCCAACCCGGCCCATTCTAGCCCAGCCAAGTTTATATGAAGAGCAATATTTTGTACATATAGTGTATATGTTCATAGAGCGAATTAGGTGTAGAGCATCCATGGCACAAAAGCCTCAACATCAAGGCTTTAGCTCCATGAGTTTTCGATATCTTATAGTCGATGTGGTGCATACAAGCTGCCTCTCTTTGAGCAACCCGTGGATGAGTGCCAATAATATCTTCTAGAATATTGACCAAAGAGAATAAGAAATATAATTATAATCGAAAATTAGAAATGATGAAAAAAATATAATCTCTCAGTCTCAATTTACATGTCTTATTTTTCTTTTTAATTTGCTTCAAAAAGAATATCATTGTCTATATTTAGTAACTCTTCCATTCTAACTTCTTACATGTCGAAAGTATATTTTTGGTGCATTATATCTTTAATTTATAATTATAAATTTCAACAAGTCTTTTTTTATTTTCTTAAATTTCGAGCATAATCAAACAAAATATATATAAATCGAAAGGGAATGAGTAGTACTATACAATTTTAGGATCTACTCTACTAGAGTAGAAAAGCCGCCTCTGCCAACAAATCCACCAAGTTAAAAATTCCAGTCGAGAGCTTTCGTCACCAAAAATCCAGCAAGGTTTTGTAAGCCTTCTTCGTGAGCCAATTTACACCATAAATTTCCTCTGGTGATTTCATTGAAAAGGATTAGAATTGTACATTTTGCTTCAAGAAAAGGGAAAATTTAACAATAGAATATTCATTTTCTTTACACAAATTCCAATCCTGATTGCTTCGAATCTAGTATGTAGATGTTACAATTACGTATCTTTTGGAAATGTATAACATGCGGCAACTTTTGTCATAATGAACCAACCCTTCCCCATTTTTGCCTTCAAATGGGGATAAATAGTGTTACTCCAAATATGGGGACATTATTATCTCCCCCATTATTATTCATGCTTATTTTTACAATTATTTTTATTATTTAACTCTTTTAATTTATCTCTTTATATATACCTAACTATGTTTATGTAATTTTTATAATATTAATTTTACATCTTAACTTTGGCGAATACTTTTGATAATTAATTTTCGTGCATTTATTATTTTTATGTAAAATTGTAAGTTAATTTTATTATAAGTTATAATTGTACAAAGAATATATAATCATCTCAAACAATGAATGGTGCAAATATAAAATATTAGATATTGCTAAAATTGAAAGATGTGAATATAAAATATCAGATGCTGCTAAAATTGAAAAGTGAAAATTGAAAATACATTAAATGAAAATACATGAAAATTGAAAATACATTAAATTAAAATACATAAAAACTAAAACTACGCTAAATAGCAATAACTTAGTAGAGAGGTACGTTGTTTCCAGATTACTAAAATCATTATTGCATTGAATGAATGAGGCCGGGGATTTTGTGGAGGTGACTGTGACTGTGGATTTCACTTTTATTTGAATTATCCTTTAATATATATAATGTATAATACTTTCTTACAAATTATATTATTTAAAAATTTATGGTATAAAATAATTTTATATTAAATTATTTGTAATGAATATGTAAAAAAGAAAAACAGATAGATTTTCTTTAATAGAAATAAAAAAATAAAATTTAAATAAAAATAATAATATAATATTAAAGAGAGAAGAATATAAATGAAATATTATTTATTGGAGTAAAAAATAAAGTAATGGTTGAAGCAACTTTCTGTAGGAAAAAATGAAGGTAAGGCTTGGAGATGTCCTTAGTTGATTTATAACAGTTTCCTAAGACTTGGACGATTTCCATCCATGATTGATCATTATAATTTCTATCACTTCACCAATTAGGTTAAAGAAATTAAAGTAGTTACTTGTGTCTATTAATTTAGATATTGATCTCTGGTCACAACTATTAAGTGTTTCTCAAAATTTGCCAGCTCTATTTTTGTGTATACTTCAAAATCATCTAAATACACCCTTAACTGAAGCATAATGGTACGTATACAGGAGCGAATTTAAAGGGAGATTATAGGGCACGCGAACCTATGATTTTTTTGCAAAATTAAATATTTCATGTACATATTTTTTAAAATTGGTATAGTATTTACTGTTGTCACCCATGCTCCAAGAAGATTGAATGATCTACTTGGTTAGAGGCTGAGTTATTTAGCAAGAGAAAAAGAGATCAATTCTCACTTAATATATTTTCTTACTCCTTTGTTTAGTAGTGTACTCATGTAGTGCACTTAATACAGGACTTGTTGGTAGCTTCAATGGATACTTCATCAGCAGCAATTGAATGGATACTATCAGAAGTTTTTAGGCATCCTGATGTGATGAACAAACTCCAAAATGAGTTGGAAAAAGTAGTTGGTAAAAACAGAATGGTGGAAGAATCAGACTTAGAAAACCTACAATATTTAGATATGGTGATAAAAGAAGGGTTTAGGCTGCACCCAGTTGCACCCTTATTGCTTCCCCACGAGTCCATTGAAGATTGCATAGTTGATGGCTTTCACATACCTAAAGGATCCCGACTTTTGGTTAATGTTTGGGCAATAGGGAGAGATTCAGACACTTGGCTTGAGCCAGAAAAGTTCAAACCCGAGAGGTTTCAAGGAAGCAACATTGATCTTCGAGGACAAAATTTTCAACTTTTACCATTTGGCTCTGGCAGAAGAAGTTGCCCTGGTTTGCAATTAGGGCTCACCATTGTTCGTTTGGTCGTAACACAATTAGTTCATTGCTTTGATTGGGAATTACCAAATGGTATGATGCCAAAAGATATTGATATGACTGAGAAGTTTGGTTTAGTAACAGCTAAAGCTCAACATCTAATGGCTATTCCTAAATATCGGCTGCATATTTAGTAAATGCAAATGTCAAAAGAAATCAAAGAGGTGCGCTGTCTGTGGTTTGAATAAGACGAAGGTAAGACAAATAGGAAAGTATTTGCCTTATTTTCAATTGTATATTGAACTTATTTTCAGGAAAAAAGTTTGCAAGCGTGTGGAATAATGTTATCACGTATTATTACTTGTTACTTGTTAGTAAGGTTAAAGCCCGAAAGGACTATGTCCTTTTTGTTTCAAATTTGGATTAGTAATTTTACCAAATAATCTCTTGCTTAAACTTGGCACTTTTTGTAAGTTAAACTTGTAAGAAAAATGAGTAGATAATATTGACTAAGAAAAAGAAAGAAACAACAATAATTTATCAAAAAATAGTGTCGTGGCAAGTCAGTGCCTTGAAAGTGAGTTCGGTCCGACTGGATGCAAATCGTTAAGACAGGTCGCTCCCTAGGTTCCACAGTACCTTCAAACATGTGCACTCGTGATTGGAAGTTTGGAATTTACACAAAACAATTGCCCAGAATTCGGTTGAAGGAGAAGAAAGATGAATGTGTTTTTTTTTGTGTTTTAAAACTTCACAAAACAACTCCTAATATAGCTAAATTAGGTGTTTCTCCCTTTTTGTTTTCCTCAATATTTTCAATATATCTCTGTCAGAGGTGGAAATAGTAACATCATTAGCGCTGTCATGGGCGGCTTTCCATCCATGCCCCATGACCCCTTGGACGCGCCCCGTGGCGTCCTA
>ML273939.1:17403-63344 GCA_005239495.1 Nicotiana undulata | reverse complement strand
CAGGAAGAACAACTTCTTCTGAGTCACTACTCTCAACATCTGATTGCACTCCATCTTCATCAATTATGGTCTGGTGGTTCATCTCCATCAGCAGCATTTACAGTTGGTTCAGGAGAATTCTGAGGTTGTTCAGCATCATTTAAAGTTGGTTCAATAGGCGGCTCAATAGGTGGTTCATCAACATTGTGAGTTGGTTCAGTAGGCGGCTTAATAGGTTCTTCGGTATTTATATTACTCCCAGGTGTTGCCCTAGCTTTAAATTGGTCATTACCATCCCCACAAATTGATGGCCCACATAAAAAACCAACATTTTCTTCGAGCACTTCAGGCTGACTCACCCCATGACGCAAATAAACATCCAAAATATCACCATGTTTTAAATCTTTCACGAATTCATATAATTGAAAATCAGAATAAACTTTGATAAATTCACCATTTTTTTCCTTTTGACAATAAAACCCTTCGACAACTGCATACCCAAGGTCTTTAGCATAAGCAGACAACTCGACAACACTAAAATGGTCTTTATCGATAGCAACAGCAAAGGCATCTAATTCTCCTTTGTATATTGGGACAGGTTGCTCGATAAATGTACCCCCGTGGTGAAAGCGAGTTAAAATATAGTCATCCTCCATAATAATCCCTTATAAAAAACGACAAGGGACCAACACAAAGGAAAACCCCAAAAAACCCTAGCTTTATCAATAACTTACAAATAAAAGTCATAGCTTTAGAAATAGAAAATAAGGAGAGATTGGACCTTGAAGCGTTATAAATACGGTGAGAAATCACTGGAACCACTACATTCCAACACCATTGACGGAAAGAAGAAGAAGAAGCTTAACAGTGGGAGGGTAAAAGGAACGGAGGTGGTAATATGTTTAGAAGGTTATGTTTAGGGCTAGTAATATTTGTATTTTACTGAAAATAACACTAAATAGCTAAGGTGGACGGTGAGGTGGACAAAAAAATGAGGTGGCACAATTTATTATTGTTAATTTTGCCACATAGACTGCGAGTGCATAACACGCACTTGGTTAATTAATAAGTCTGCGAAAAAAGTGTTTAATTGATATGAAAATTGCCTAAGATTTGAGTTCAGATGGAAAGAGGTCTAGTTTAAGTGTCTAAATAAAAGATCGTGCCAACTTTAGGTGTCTCCGTATGTATTACGCCATATCCTAAATCCCTATGACCACTATTTCTCTTCCTTCCATGATCTCTAAAACACTGTTGTACGTGGGATGTGCAACCAAAAATTAAATTTATGAGACGTGAAAACCAGAGGTGGTGAAAGACAGATGTCATGTCTGGTTACAGAAGTGAATTTACATATTATTAGGAAAGTTACAGTCATGAAAATAGGCCCTTAATTTTTGGTAGTTCAGCTTCATTAAATCTCCTCGATGACATGTTGAACAAGTCTCTTAAGCTTTTATGCTTCTTACCGATATTCCAGTTTTGCTCGTCCAATGCAGAAAGTGGATGGTCTAGCATTAGCTCCATCTCTAACTTTTTGGATACATTTACAAGCTCATAAGAATCCCAAAGGGATTGCTTAAAATCCCAGCTGCCTGCACCATAAATTTTCCTGGTAGACACTTTGCTCATAGCTTCAAGCTTGAATCTTGATGGCTTGCTCTTGAAATCATGGCAGTGAGGGTTGAATTCGACGGCGGTCCTAAGGCTGCTAGAGTGACCATGCCATGCTTGTGCCACAGCCTTGAGGATTTCAAGGTCTTGTTCATCTTGAATTTCTCGCTTTTGCTTCATTGTCAAGTCAGTATTGTATGGGCCATGCTTTTATTACAAAACCACAACCTCATGTTGAGGATCTTAGGCTCTTAGCTTGAGTTTGTGAAGACCAAATCCGATAACGAATAGTTTTTTCAAGTTGTTGGAAATTCTTATACCAAGTAAAGCTAGATGTAGAGAAAAAAAAAGAACTTTCAAACCAATTTAGTGTAATCTTCTAATGAGAGAAATGGAGAGGTAAAGGTTGAGTTGATGCGTAAAACTTGGGAGATACAATGTGCATAAGCCTCATTTCTAGTCCTTCTAGTTGGCGTTTTCCATTATGTTATGTCAATTTTTAATATTTGTACAGTACAAAATTGTCCACAGGGACCTGACCCTTTTAGACTATGAGGATAACAATTATCCTCACATCTTTACAGACTAAGATACAAATAGTACAAAATTGTACACAGGCACATGATATTTTACTCTCTATTTTTGGAACGAGAACGTATGTGATTTCATCATGATTGGACACAACACAACAAATAACAGGACCCCCACTCCTTCCCCAACCTTCAGGTCACAAAAAGTAAGAAAATGAGTGGTGTGTCTGGCTATGCGGATGAAGAGCTGGTAAATAGACCGGTTGAATTAAATTTGAACGGATTAAAACAGATCTAGTAATTAATAAACATATAATGACGTGTTGAAACTCAACCCGTCCATGCGTCCAATATGATGTGTAGTTTTCTCAAATTATAAGCTTAAGTTATTTTGAAATTTCATAAATATCAATTCTAAGGGTGTGTTTGGGCGGAAAATATTTTACAATTTTCCCATGTTTGGTTGGCATAAATGTTTTGGAAAACGTTTTCCAACCTTGGAGTTACATTACTGATCCGTTTTAACAATATTAATTTGATGGATCATTTAAATTAAGGGATTTTTACCAAGCTATACTATGATAGAAACCTATTTACTATCTTTATTTAGGTTCCTTATTAATTACTTTTTATATCTATATTTACTAGTTTTATGCAAAACCATTAAAAAGGATGAAATGAAACATACCTTAAATAGTGGATATCAGTTGCACAAAATATCCTACATTTAAGATACCCAAAATCAACACTTACCCAAAATTCCTTCACCTTAAGAAACCCACCCCAAAAACCATCACCTCTCTTTGAAATTACCAAATTCCTTCACTGTAGGAAAAAATCCCCAAAATCATCACCTCTCTCTAGTTACCCACAGTAAGAATCTCAATTGATACCCATAATATTTCTAACCCAAAAATCTCACTTACTCACTCCTATTCCACTGTTATCCCCCAAAAATTGCAGATTTTTTCATCTTCTAAAGATGTTGATATACGATTTCTCTCTTAATCGTCCAAAATCTCTTTCTTATTTATACAATACAGAAGAAATTCGAAGATTTACTCTATAATCAAGTTGTGGGTAAGCTTCACTCTGCATTAAAGTTGGTTTTAGGTTGAATTTCATAATGAAACTCGAGGAAGATGAAGTTTCGGATTGTATTACGATTGTATGATAAAGGTATCATAATTGTATTTTGAATTGTATTTGATACATCAATATCTAAGACCATTCTGAAACAATATTAATACTATTAAAATACAATAATTTAAGTTTAGAGTTGGTTCTAGGTGGATGTTTTTAAATTGAAACTTGAAAAAGATGAAGATCAAAGTTGTATCATAATTTAGAGTTGTATCACAATTGTAACACAATTTGTACCTAAAACAATACATGATACAATATTAATACAAGTATAATTCGATATTGTATCAGTTTAAGTTTAGAGTCGGTTTTAAGTTGTATCAGAATTGTGTAAGAATTCTTTCAGGATTGTAGAGCAGTTGTGAGATCTTGACGAATTTCACAGTTTGTTTCACAAATATATGATAACTATATATTAATTGTATCAGTTATTATTTTGGATATTAATGTACCATCTACAAGTTATATACAATTGTGATACAAGTATGATGCAATTACGTTTTATGTATTGATGTATCTGATACAATTTAAATACACTTATGATACATTTATCATACAATTACTGAATATTTCTTCATTTTCAGTGTTGTTCGGTCTCCTAGCAAAAGAACGATGCAATTAATGATTTAATAATATAAAATTATCGACAATGGTGAGAAGAGAGAAGATGGAGATTCTGGGCATAGATTAAGGAATTTTGTTGTAAAAAAAAGAAGAGAGGAGAGGAAAGGTGAAAAAAAAGAAAGGATATAATTGAATCTTTAATTGAAGGCATTAATAATGGTTTGGGGGCTTTTAAGAAGCAATCTACACAATTTGTAAAAAAAATATAGATACTTATTAAAAATTACAAAATATAGAGAACATTAATAAATAAATTTCTAATATAATATAACTAGGTAAAAGTCCCTTAAATTAAACTCGTTAAATCAAGTCAACAAATAAAATGTATATACCAACTCGTCCAAACTTGAGTTGAGTGGACGGTTACTTAAAAAGTTAAAAGCGAGCTACTTTTGTCACCCTGCTAGGGTGCTATGTGCCTTTGCACCGTCCTAGGCTATAAAGCAATATTTTTCTCCGATGTTTTATATCAAACTCATGCCTTTATTAGTAGTAAAACACATTTCCCTTCTTTTTATTACCCAAGTCCGAAGTGATGGTGCACCCTACGACTTCTTTTTTCATATTGTTCCATTGTAGGTTTGCCAATGGAAGATTTAATTTTGTATTATTTTAGTCGATCCTTTTCACAAGAGTTATTATAATATTATTTTAAGAATTATTTTCAGATTGTTTACCTTGAAAATGATAATTACAATAAAATTTAATTTTATGGTTCTAAAAATATGTGATCTATTTTAATACTAGTTGTTAGGCAATAGTTGTTAAGTATGAGTTGATGACATAAGATAAGAGTTAAACAGAGCTAAGATACGCAAACCGAACTCCCTTAAGTTGGGGTCTCGAGCTGGCCGAGATAGGACTTCGAGGTCGAAGCTCGGTGACAGTAGCGAACGACCGACGAGGGTCTAACAATGTTGAGGGCCTTGAAGGCGACTATGAATGATCAATGATGAGTAATAAATGAAGGACAATAAATGGAACACAATAAATATAAGCAATAAATCAAATGAATCAATAGTGGAGAATGTTTGAGTTAGAGAGCTGAGAATGTTTTTGTATTGAATATTCTGTGTGCAAGAAATAATATGGGTCCCTTTTTTATAGGAGGAGGGAATCCCAACATAGTACATAAGCATTTATTACAAAGATATACAGCTGGTACCGCTATTTAATGTCACGGTACTGTAACGACCCGATCGGTCGTTTTGAGAGTTAGCGCCCCGATCCCCTAATAATTGTTCCTCCCATGTCTATTTCTGCTTTTGGGACTTGTCGGAACATTGAGTGGTGAAATTCGGAAAGTTTTTGGACACATAGTTCTTTTATGAGAGTTTAAGCTTTAGAAATCGGGCCGTAGTTGGAACTGTGTGAAGACGAATCCAGAATGGATTTCCGTAGACTCCGTTAGCTTCGTTGGGTGATTTCGGGGTTAGGAGCGTGTTCAGAATGTGTTTTCGAGGTCTGTAGTAGATTTAGGCTTGAATTGGCGAAAGTTAGAATTTTGGCGATTTCGGCCGATAGGTGAAATTTTGATATCGCGCTCGGAATGGAATTTCGAGAGTGATTGTAGGTCCTTAGTGTCATTTATGACATGTGCGTAAAATTTGAGGTCATTCGGAACAATTTTGACGTGTTTCGGTATCGGTTGTGAATTTTGGAAATTTCATAAGTTCTTAGGCTTGAATCCATGCATAATTGGTGATTTTGATGTTATGGGATGTGTTTTGAAGGCTCGACTAAGTTTGAATGAGGTATTAGGACAGGTTGGTAAGTTCGGTTGAGGTCCCGGGGGCCTCGGGATGTTTCGGATGCTCAACGGGTGATTTTGAACTTGGAAAACCAGCTGAACCATTCCTGGTTCTGGTGTCTCGCACCTGCGATGGATTTTCCGCAGGTACGGACACGCAGGTGCGAACACGCAGGTGAGGAGTGAGGCTTGTAGGTGCGGAGTTTTGTCAGGGTTCGCCTGGCTCGCAGGTGCGGACGGATATCCGCAGGTGCGGCCCAACAACCGCAGGTACGACCCTAGTCGAGTTGATGAGTTTTCCAACCTGCGATGGATTTTCCGCAGGTGCGGGACCGCAGGTCCGGTCCAAGAATCACAGGTGCGGAATCCCTGGACTGTTTGTACAAAAATCAGAGGGTTGAAATTCATATCTCCTAAAACGATTTAGAGCTCGGGTTTTGGCGATTTTCATTGGGTTTTGAAGAGAAGATTCATAGGTAACGAATTCTAACCTTAATTCACTTGTATATCATTAATCCCTAGCAATTACTTCAATCTAATCGATGGATTTGGGTGAAAAATCATGAAAATGGGATGAAAGTTCCCCAAGTAGAAATCTGAGGATTTAGGAGATTTTGACGTCAGATTTTGATGATTCTTGTTCGAGTAAGTTCATGAGTAAATGGGTGTTCGGAATTTGTGATTTTTACCCGATTCCGAGACGTAGGCCCGGGGGACTTTTTGGGCAATTTTCCTAATTTTGCGTATTAGTTTCAAACTTATTAGCTATTTTGATTCCTTAAAGTGATATTTATATTGTGCAATCAAATTGAATAGATTTGGGCCATTCGGAGTCGTATACTCATGGCAAAAGCGTGGTTTTAAGTTGAGTAGTGTAGTCGAGGTAAGTGGCTTGCCTAACTCTGTGTTGGGGACTTCCCCTTAGGTTGTTTTGACAACATATGTTGATTGGGCGTCGTGTACGTGAGGTGACGGGTACGTACACGGGCCATTGTTGCTAAAATTTCATTTTTTCTTCACATGACACAAACCATTTTACTCATATTTCACTGTTTTACTACTTAGGTAGTCTAGATTAAGAAGAAGCATGTTTACCTGTTCTTATTTGAATTCCCCTTATTTGCTACAATGTGCACCATGTTTAGGTAGTTCTACCCTTATTCTTGCCTGTGATTTTTCCCGAACTGTTTAAATAAACTGTATCCGGCATTCATTCGCTTTGCATATTTAAATTGGGACTATAGACGAGATTCCGGGAGCTTTTCCCCTGTATTGCATTGCATATTTAAATTGGGACTACAGACGAGATTCCGGGAGCTTTTTCCCTGTACTGCATTGCATATTTAAATTGGGACTACGGATGAGATTCCGGGAGCTTTCCCCTTGTACTGCAATGCATATTTGCTACTGTGAGATACGATGTGCGGAGCCGAGGGATCCCTGTTGCTGCTTTACTTTTAGCTTATTTATTTTACTGTTTTACCTTAATTTCTATATCCCCCTGTGCTATTTAAACTGTTTTATTTATAATAATAAAAATCCAGTCGAGCCTTAACCTGACCTCGTCACTACTTGACTGGGGTTAGGCTTGGCACTTATTGGGTACTAATTGTGGTGTACTCATTCCCTTTCGTGCGCATGTCTTCCATGTGCAGATCCAGGTACCACCGCCTAGTTTTGTGTCTAGGAGTCACTTAGCAGCTTTGAGGAGACCGCGAGGTAATTCTACCGCGTCCGCAGAATCCCACGAGTCCCCTTATACTCTAGTATAGGCATAGAGGACTTATATATTTCTGATACTTCATTGTATAGAGCTACTTTTAGTACAGAGCTTGTGACTAACACGAAATTCCGGATTTTGGGAAGTGAAATTGTACATGTCGAGCGGCTATATTACGCGTCTGCCTTCTTTTTCTTTGTTCTATTTATTATATTGCATTTATTTTCTGCAAACATGTAGGCTTACCTAGTCGTAGAGACTAGGTGCCATCACGAGACCGTTCGGAGGGTAATTCGGGTCGTGACAAGTACGGACTTGTACTATTCTTGCAGACCTGGTCAACTTTAGCCGTGTGCCTTCCGGGAGTTTCCCGCTTGTCCACGACTACTACTGATTTGTGCTGCCCCGAGGTCGAGCATAGGGGACCCTTAGGGTCGAATCCTTGAGTTGTGCCTCGAGTCTTATATATGCATATAGTGGAAAGCCATAATAATCATAAAATCGGCCTCTCCGATTTTAGCCGTATACAGATAGTCCCCGCGTTTCTTGGAGTGAAAGGACGAGAAACGATTTGAATTTCCAGCCCTTAAATGCTTCCATTATTACATCAGTTACGCCATATCAAGCGATTGAAGTGACAAAGGGGGCCCCAAATGTTCGCGTCCATACAAACCTTGAAAAGCCCTTGAATTGATTACGGCGACGGGTGCCTCTTGGCCTCCCCTAACGTACATGACATGCCCTTATAAATACTTTTTCCTTCGCTTCTTATTTTTCACCACAACCTCAAGCCTCCAAAAGAGTTCTTCTTATTTGTCCCTTGTGTTCTTCTCTAGTTACACCTCCTCCTCCTTCCACCAATGTTTCCCAAGGCGATAAACCTTCCTCTTCTTCATGTTCGTCTAAGGGAAAGACAACATTACCTCCTCGTCTTAAGGAGTGCATCCCCGGGGCATGTGAAAGAAACCAAGGTTGATTCAACAGCTTCAATCCATGAGGTATATGAGAGTCTTCGAGCTGGAGGAGAGGAGAAAACTGATTCTTCAATAGTGCCCTTGGGAGGGGAGACCCTGGTCGTCCCGCACCCTGTTGAGCCAATGGCTGTCAAGCCAGAGGCTTCTAAATCGAAGTCTGATGTTGTTGTTATCCCGCCGGGGGCCGAAGAGGCCATTGAGGATGCGTCGGGTAATGTCCCCAATCCGGCTGCTGGCCAAAATATTCCCTGAGCTGGGTTATGCTCGGTAGGTCGGTCGGAGGAGTCTAGTTCCGAGGTTCCTCAAAAGCGGGGGAAGGCTCTGATCGATCCATCTGGGTTTATCGAAGTGGGTGATTCCCCTCCGAAACCGGCTTTACTTTTGGGACAGTTGCAGGATGCCCAAGATAGAGAGTCTCCCGACGTGGGGGCGTCCTCTAGGGACAAAGAAGTGTTTGAAGAACTATTTACTATAGCCGGGGAGAAACCTGAGCTCGATGCCTAATTTGTTTTTAGGGAGATCGAGAGGCTCTGTAAACAGGTAATTTTTTGTAAATTTTGCTTGGTGCCCTGGTCTCCATCTTCCTTACTTTGCCTCTTTCATGCTTCCAGGCCAAGGCACTTTATAATCAGACCTTCGCCAAGTTTCAAGCTGACTTGACTCACTACGAAGGTGAGTGCATGAGGCTTACCTCGGGGCCTAATGATCTTAGAGCTTGCTTTGCCAAGAAGGAGGAGGAACTCCGTGGCCTTCAGGCTTGTTTGGAGGTGGCATCCCTAGAGAGGAATTGTCTTGTTGAGAAGGTAATATAGTCTCTATTTCTTTTTGTCTGCATATTTACCCGACTTTAGTGTTCTGACACCTTCGGGCTGATTTTTGCAGTTTGAGAAGAGAGATGCTCTGATGAAGGAAGAGCTCCGAGCCAAAGACGGCAAAATTCTCGAACTCAAATGGCACGTGAGTGAGATAACCACCGACAGAGGTACTCTCCAGGGGAAGGTGGCCTTGGTCGAACATCAGCTTCATGGCGCGAGGGCGGAGAGTAATAAATACAAAGATCTTCTTGACAAGTCGGTCGCTGCGCTATCTGCAGCTAGAGCTGGAGCCGAATCGCTCGTATCCTCGTACAAAGAGGACGCTATCGCTACAAATGTTCAGGCCAGGAAGGTTTCCGAGAAGGCCGAGTTGCAATTGAACCGAGCCGTGGAGCATGCCCGGTTAAAGTTTTGAAGGCAGGCTCTAGAGGATATTCATGTTGGGGGCTTCGATTTGATTGCCGAGATCGAGAGGGTGAAGACCCTAGAATAGGAGGCTGCTGCCTTGCTCACTTCTGAAGGTGAATCGATCAGTGGCTCAGAAGATGATGGAGATGAAGGTGAAGTCCCCGAGGGGGAAGAGGCCGTTGAAGACCTTAGGGACGGAGCTGGAGCGGATGAAGGCATAACCCCCGAGGGAGCCGTTGAAGGCACAACCTCGATGATATATTAGGGTTGTATTTATTTTCTCCTTTGTAAGGGCTTTGGACACAAGTTCTGTAAATACGCCCCTTTGATTTTTCAATATATATAAGAAGCCTTTCATCTTTCATCATTTCTCGTTTTGCCTTTGTTTTTTTTGTAATAGATTGCAATGCTCATTTAGACATCGGTCCGAGATTTGGACCCCGAATCAAGATTTCACTTAGTTTACCTTTAGGCCTTAAAAGTTGTTCCTGAAATTCTTGTATGTTGGCTTTTAGGCTCTTACGCGTTAGGTCGGTATGACCTCTAGTCGGCCTTGAGGCTAGTTGGCCCGCAGGCTCTTATGTATTTGCCCTTAGGCATTTTTAGGCTGGCTCGTAGGCTTTTATGCATTTTTTCTTAAGCGCTTTTTAGTTAACCATTTATGGCTCAGTATTAGAGTCGGGTTTCGATTCGAGCTCATCGACCCTTAGGTTTTTGAATTGGCCCTGAGGCTTTTTAAGTTGGCGCTTAGGCTCTTACGTGTTGGTCGATACGAACTTTAGTATGGCTACATTTTCCCTTGCTAAAGACTTTTTTGGAGTTTTTGTGTTCGTCCAACTCTTCGACGATTCGATAAGAACCTCGATTGTGAGCCGTTTGTGCGACGATAAATGAGCACCTCGAGAGGTTTTGCTCAATGGTTGAACTGTTTCGAAGCCTTTTTGTTTTTTGGAGTTGATATGATCGAAGTTCTTTTGCTTATGCCAAGGGTATCCTGATTAACCGGTTCTTTTCGAAGTATTTGTGATTTTATGGAGACGGTCTGGCATCCCCGAGTCGCGTTAATTTGGCCGGAGCCTTGTGACCATAGTCATTGTATTTGGCCGTAGCCTTTCGACTGTAGTCGTTGTGTTTGGCCGTAGCCTTTCAGTCCTCGAGTGAGGTAGTTTCGGTGTCTATATCGAGGGTATGCCTTTTCAGGTGTCTTACAAGTTCGAGTATATAGCCTTGACTTTAATATTGGGATTATGCCTTTTTAAGGTCTTTCAATTTTGATCATGCCCGTAGGACTTACAGATTTGGTCATGCCCGTAGGACTTACAGATTTGGTGTCGCCACACAGAGGGCTTTCGGGCTCGAGGTCGCCCACTTGGAGTCTTATAGCCTCGAGCTTAGATATCCCGATGAGGGGACAATCGACGACAGTCCCTGAAGCATCGAAAGTTTTTGGCTCTAGGGTCGTTCTTTGTGAACTTGTGATTATGAGCTTGAAGTTTCCGGCCCTAAGGTCTTACGGCATCGAGTCTTTGACGTTAGTCCCCGAGTGTCCGGGAAATTTCTGGACCTGGAGCTATTTCTTGTGATAAAAAATTCTTTGAAAGCGCAAAGCTTGGATAAAAGATGCTCCTCTGATTACTTGGTACAAGTATACATATTTTCACTGTCGAGGGATCGATTATTCTATGCGGACATGGTTCTTTGACGTCGTCCCCGAGTGTCCGGGAAATTTGTGGCCCTGGAGCCATTTCTTGTGGAAAAAAATTCTTTGAAAGCGAAAAGCTTGGATAAAAGATGCTCCTATGATTACTTGGTACAAGTATACATATTTTCGCCGGCGAGGGTTCAATTATTCTAAGCGGACACTGTTCATTTGACCGTTTGGCCCGATACAACATTTTTCTATCGAGACCCTATTTGGCTTACTTCGATTTCTCCGAGGAGGTGATCTCCCGGGGTGATGCCCCCCAGTATTCGAGGTTGATTGAAGAGAGGCCTTGAATACTTGTTGAGTCTTCCTTAGGTAGCATATAGATGTTGCCTCATTAAAAACCTTGCCGGTAAAACCCTTTTTTGGGATTAAACGCGATGGAAGGAAAAGAGCGCAACACATGCTTTAAAACACAAGGTCTTTTGAAGTCGGAGGATGTTTCGATGTCTTCCATCGGATATCTGCAAAAGCTTAGTGCAGAGCACACAAATGAAAACGGAAGCATAGTCTTAGCTTAGCAGTAATAGCGTTTGAGCATAGATATGTTCCAATTACTTGGAAGTTGTTCGCCTTCCATAGTACCGAGTTTGTAGGACCCTTTGCCGATTACTCCAAGGACGTGGTACGGTCCTTCCCAGCTCGGGCCTAGCTTCCCTTCATTAGGGTTCCGAGTATTCTGGGTGACTTTCCTTAAGACTATGTCCCCGACTCCGAAATGTCGGAGGTTTGTTCTCCTGTTATAGTATCTTTCGATCCTTTGTTTTTGGGCGGCGATTCGGACTAGTGAAGCTTCACGCTTCTCATCTAATAGTTCGAGGGCTGCAGTTATAGCCTCGTTGTTTGAACTCTCGGTAGCGTGCTGGAACCTGGCAATTGGCTCTGGTGTGTTCTCAGGGTTTTGCAATGGTACACCAGCACCTGAAATAACTACACAATTCTCTCGGTCCTCATAGCCGTTGTATTCATGTGCATTCGCTGATTTAAACATTTTGACCTGAAATAAAAAATTCTTGGACAAGAAAAAGTGTGAAGAATATCTTGTAATGTTTTAGTGAACCAACACTAAAACAATCACTATTATTTTTAGCCCCACGGTGGGCGCCAAACTGTTTACCTTGAAAATGATAATTACAATTAAATTAGATTGTGTTGTTCTAAAAATATGTGATCTATTTTAATACTAGTTGTTAGGCAATAGATGCTAAGTATGAGTTGATGAAATAAGATAAGAGTTAAAGAGAGCTAAGATACGCAAACCAAACTGCCCTAAGTTGGGTCTCGAGCTGGCCGAGATAAGACTTCGAGGTCGAAGCTCGGTGACAGTAGCGAACGACCGATGAGGGTCTAACAGTGTTGAGGACCTCGAAGGCGGCTATGAATGATCAATGATGAGTAATAAATGAAGGACAATAAATGAAACACAATAAATGTAAGCAATAAAACAAAGGAATCAATAGTGAAGAATGTTTGAGTTAGAGAGCTGAGAATGTTTTTGTATTGAATTTTCTGTGTGCAAGAAATGATAAGGGTCCCTTTTTATATGGGAGGGGGAATCCCAATATAATACATAAGCATTTATTATAAAGATATACAACTGGTACCGCTATTTAATGTCACGGTACGAACTTGTACTATTCTTGCAGACCTGATCAACTTTAGCCATGTGCCTTCCGGGAGTTTCCCGCTTGTCCACGACTGCTGCTGATTTGTGCTGCCCCGAGGTCGAGCATAGGAGACCATGGGGGTCGAATCCTTGAGTTGTGCCTCAAGTCTTATATATGCATACAATGAAAAGCCATAATAATTATAAAACCGATTTTAGCCGTATACACTGATATTGTAAGTGGACACATGATATCATTTCTTCTTTATCGCGCTCTGAGTTGAATAGAATTCTCTTTAAGTTGATAATTTAATGAGACGCCCCACAAACGCTTGAAATAGCGTCTCCTACAAAGAGACGATATCGCAAAAATCAGAAGTATTTTGTCATTTCCATCAATATTCATGCTTACTTATTTTGTACTATATCTCCTTTTTACCCAAAACACCAATTCTATTTTCGAAAGATGTTGGGAACTTGAAATTCTCTCTTGAGTAATAATCTTTAAAAACTCTTTAAGATTTTAGTAATAAGTTTTTTAAAAAGAAATAAATTGAAAAACGACTAGTGGCAAAGTTATATCTTAATATAGGAGTATACATTAATTTCAACAAAAAAAGAACCATACTATTCTCCAATAACTACAACTTGAGTGCCTTTTTTATAAACAAAGCAATTACTCCCTTTATTCTATTTTATATGATACTACATAAGGACTTGTTTGGATGGTTTTTACCTATTGTATTATATTATATTGTTACTTTAAATTCAATGTTTGTTTTGATTGTTATTTAAATTTTGTTGTATCGTATCGTTAAAATTCATCGTTACGTAACGACACTTTATGAAACAACGGATTTGGTGTGGTAGCGTCGTTTCCTTGCTTTTTTTCTCTCAACTTGCCCTTCCTTATTATTAAATAATCATATTTTATCTTTTATCCTACTTTTTTATATAAAAAATTCTACGTTGTGTCATATTTTTTCTTTGTAATGTTGCAAGTTTATTCTTCAAATTATTGGTGCATGACATCATGAAACGATGACGAACAAACAATCTATCCAAAAGTTGGATTTTTCGAATAATACTTACAATACAAAACGATACATTAGGAAACCACATGTAACAACAATCCAAACAAGTAGTACTATTGTATAATCAATTGAAAACAAATAATAAATTTTTATACTCTCTATTTTATGACACACTTTCCTTATTAATGTGTTAAAAAAAAAATGACACATTTATATATTTAAAAATAATTTAACTTTAAACTTTTTATTTTACCCACTTTACCCTTAATGAGAAGATTTTTCGTCGCAAAAATGTCATGGTGCCACAAAACTTTTGTCCCTTAAGCTTTTAAGATCACATGTTTCAAAGTCTTTATTTTTTCTTAAACTTTGTGTCAAGTCAAACTAGAGCTCATTACTTAAATGGTCACTCAACTATCTGAAATTATCAAATAAAGTCTTTTTTCTTTCGTTTGTAACAGAAAATTTACTTAACTATGTCTATAGCACTCAGAAGGTCACTCAACCAGATTTCTCAAACTTTTGATTGTCAAATACCTATTTTACCCTCTAAAAATAGGTATTTGATATTATGTACTTACCTATAAAATAAAAAATAAAAAAAATAATTTTCTAGCACATATAAAGGTGGAATAATAATAGAATTGAAGATAATTTTCAAGAATATATAATGTATATTATAAAAATACTTTTATTTTAAATAACTATTTTTATATTACGTGCATGGAATATATATATATATATATATATATATATATATATTATGGAATAAGCTTTATTTTTCTTTCATTCCCAATTATGTAAATATTTTTTTGAGTTTTGTTAAATCAAAATTATTTTATGAACAAATTATTCTAATTAATTTTTTTACTGTGCTCCATATTTTATTATTCCAACATTATATATGCCTAAACACTATTTTATTTTTTTAATTTATAAATAAATCTTAGTTATTCTACAGGTAAGTCCATAATATAAATAAATAAAAAATTATAATATTAAAAAGTTTTTAGAAAGAATAGAAAAAAAGATAAAAGTTGATAATCTAAAGGATAAAATAGGTATTTAATAATTAAAAATTTGATAAATCTAATAAAATAACCTTGTGAGTGCAATAAACATAATTGATGGACCTGTTGCAAACGAAAGAAAAAAGACTTTAGTAATTAATTTCAAATAGTTGAGTGAATGGACTAATGGAATGACATCACTAAAATATAAAGTAGTTGAAAACTAGTCAATTTTAATGTATCAAGTCAAACATACGGAGCAGAATACTTAACTGGAGAGGAAACTGCCATTTCCAGTGAAAAGAAAGAACTTTATTTAACTGTAGCTATAGGGTCGGTCACATGTCAATAGCTCTATTATCCAGGTTTTGAGTGTCAGAAAAGCTTTCCCACTGTCCTTCCTATGTTAACTTTCCAGCACTAAATTACAAATTAGTACAACACAACATCCCATCAACTTAAAAGTTACTTATTATACTAGTAGAAGCTAGGAACATCATCTCAAGATTTTGTTTTTGTTGGGTTTTAGGCACCATCTGAAGATTCTATATAAACCAAATTGTTCTTTCCTTGTACAAGAACAACAAGCTGTCAATAAATATTGAGATAGAAAAGAAGTGGATGCAATGGATGTGGACTTTTGGAGTTCAAGAGTAAACTCAACCAACAATATTTCTGCTGTCCAATCTACTTATTTAATCAACTCTGGTAAATATCAATTGCATCACATGCTTTTGTCTTGTGGAAGCTAAGTACTACTCTTTTATTTTTCTACCTCAAATAAATGTTGTGGTCTCTGTCCCAGGGAGTTTAAATGCTGAGTGAGGCTTTTGGGTTGAATAGATATAGTACATGTTTTTGGCATGGCTTTTCGACCAATTGGTAAATTACCTACTGTAGGTTTAGGAGTATCATCTTCATATTCTATTATGTTTTCCTATTTGTTACTTTCTTACTGTATTTGTGTTTCTCCCAGTGTTAGCATTTGAGATGTAGATATAGTAATGCATCTATTCTTCTTGTTTATCATGTAATTACATTTTCAACTATTTCAGCTGGTTTATCAGTTGGAGAAAACACCCCTAAATGGATGTACCTTTGACCATTTTCTGTTACTACCTTAGAATACTTCTTTATTGCTATCTTTATTATTTGGTGTGTGTTTGTAGGGGAGTGCTGAGGTTAGGATGTGAAGGATTATTTAGGAAATTTGAAGTTTTGAAGATGCTTGAACCTCTAGCTTTCATATGGCAGCTTAGTGTACCGGGCTGCCGTTAGAAGTGAAAACTTGGATGACAAAATGAGTCAAGACTTACAAGGAGGGATCATATGCCAGAGTTTTTTTTTTTTTTTTTTTGACTTGGGAGATTAAGACTTGAAACACATAACCTTGGGGATAAAGACATGCTATTCCACTTATTTATACTAAGTTAGATGGGTGATGATGTATTTTATTTCCTAAACTTCAAACCTTATGATTCTTTGTTTTTGAAATTAAACAGATTGTCACTTGAATGTGGACAATGAAGGAGAAGAAGATATTAGGACTTGGTTCCCTTGCCCTTTCTGTTATGTTGAAATTGAAGTGCCAATGCTTTGCTGCCATTTGCAAGATGAGCATTGTTTTGACTTAAAAAACGGGGTAATGTCAAGTGGTACTTCCTTATATTACATCCTTTTAACGTATATTTTTGGTATGTTAAATGCAAAAAGAAGTGTAAGACTGCACTACTATATATACTTGAAACTTTTCAATCTTTTCTATGCATTTGTACTCAAGATCTGTATGATGAGTTGATGCAATTTCTAATTCCAGGTCTGTCCCATATGTGCTGCAAGTTTGGGGAAAGATCCTATTGTTCATTTTTCTGTATAACATGCACAGTCAGTTAAGGTAAACATATTTCACCTTTGAAATAGTATATAGTTTTGACTATAATCAATCAATCAACTGACCCTGCTCCCTACCTCCTTTCCAGAGAAGGAGAAAATACCTAAAATCTGGTTACTGGGATAATGCCACAGCTATGATTCAAGATATAACGTCGTATTTTGAGACAAATTCAGGGGTTACTCGGTACAAAGGGCACGAACCTGCTCCTGATCCACTTCTATTGCCATTTCTCTGCAATGTGCCTCCTACTGATACCCAAAGCAGGTGGCAAGACAAGTCTTCTGTTTGTCACACGGCTACTACTGAAATAGAAAGGTACTAGTCTAATGAACTTTCTTTTGATATACATTTATTCAGTCCTTCTCTTTTTTTACCTGGAAATTTCCTCATAAAACAAAATGGTGTATATACCTGAGTAAGTGTGAAATTTCAGTTTGTACCTTTTTCAATTTTTGTATTCATTGCCAGTACAACCAACAATAAAATCCACCTATAGAGTAGTCTCGCCTTTCTCAACCCAAAGCCAAGCTATATATCCTATTAAGATTTTTTGGCCAGCTATTCTGTGGTGAATTGCTTTTGGTGATTCATCAGCTATAAAACTTGGGCTTCCTCTCTTTGCTAGCGGTGAGTTCGTTTGTTGTATAGAATTCTCTCTGCATTTTAGGATAAGAATCAGATTTTAGGGCAATATCTGTTTGCTCGCCTAGATGAATTTTGTGTATGCACTATCAGTACTTAACTAAAAATGGTGCTAAGTTAACAGTAGAATGACAGAAATCTGTTCTCTTGTGCAGCAGGAAGCTACTCGTAGCGGTGGAAGAGGATTCTGAAGAGAAGAGGCAGAGAGCTGCATTCCTTCAAGAGCTGATTGCGTCAACTATCTTCTAGTAAATCATCCAATTTTCGTAAAAGAATCTCATTCTGACTTTACTAGCAAAACACTAATGTAATACTTACAAGATTATAACATCTCGAAGTAATTATATATCTAGATGGGGACTTTAGAGTTGAAGTATGTTGTTGCATCTCATTTGTCTTTGAGGACCAACTTATTTATTGTTACAGCAGATATCTTTCCTTCACTTAAGCCCGCATTTTGATTTTGCTTTGCTCTTAAAGTCTCACAAACCTACGCAGTATTCTTCACTTTTCATCCGTTGATTTGGTACGGTATAAAAGAATTTTCTCATTTTAAAATGATATTCGGTTTGTGTAATTCCGTAAACTTTTTTCTTTTTTTTTTTGTTGAGAAAACGAGACATATCTTATATATTAATACTAAGGTGGAAATTTTCCAACATAGTAGTGTCACTTACTTTTGTCTTAGGATATTTAAATTTTCTAGACTAGCTAGCATATTACAAGTAGCAATTGATAGATGCTTAACATTTGAAGCATTTTTTTTTTGAGCAAACAGGAATTTTTTATATATAATGACTAATCGTTGTCGATTACATGGGGATCCAAAATCGTGTCTCGCAGGACACACAAGTTGCCATAGCTTTTTGCAAGCTTCAAAAGAAGAATTTTTTCTCTATAACATGACCAGACGATTGTTTTTCAAATATACAGCTAATACCCTGAGGGGATATGACAAAACATTTCTTTCTGCACTTGTGACTGCTTGTGCTCCCATCTATCCAAGCTTTACTACTTCCTTGATCGATGCATATTCTTGATAGTTCATGTGTTGTCATGTTCCCCTGCCTGAAGATGTGTCGCAGGATAACCCTCTTCTGCTGCATTAAGTACCTGCATTCATGTACAATTTTATTAAATAAAATACTACCTTCTTGTATGACCTGGATTACCTCCGTACAGTCTGTTTCTATCTCGAGGGGGAATAGTTTCCATTCATTTGCTAGTCTGAGTCCTTCTCGAAGGGCCTTTAGTTCAGCTGTTACTGATCCACTTGCATATGCCATTTTTGAAAACCCAACAATCCAGTCTCCCTTATCATTAGTGATAACTCCACCAAGGCCGCAGTCTTGGTTATGACTTCTAAAACTGGCATCTATATTTAATTTGAACCAACCATCTGGAGGAATATCCCAAGTGATATTGATATTCATTTTAGGGGGGTTTATAGAGTGCTTTCCGGCAAGATGTTTGAATGCAAGAGCTTGTTTGCCAGGCGAGGGAAACGTTCACTTGGTTTGTAGTGTTGTTATGTTTGTGTTGTTTCTATTAACCCAGATTTGCCAAATGATAAAAGGAAATAGATTGAGCCAGGTAAGGGATGAATTTGTCATAGGATAACTAAGGTCCTTTAGAAGGAGCAGCCAGTGATTATCATTAGCGGTGGACTTATTACTAAGATCAGTGCATTCCCATAGTTTTTGGACAGCCAAGCAGTCATTGAAAATGTGTTTGATAGATTCTTCTGAGGAGCCTTTGCATAGAGGACAACTAGGATCTATGTTGAGGCCAATTTGAGAAAGATATTTTCTATAATGGATACGATTATGCAGGCATTGCCATAGGAAGAATTTAATTTTGTTGGGGCATTCAATATTCCAAATCCAATTAAAATTTAGACCATTGCTGTTGTTGGTTTCTAGAAGAGTGTAGCAAGATTTAGTAGTGAAGATACCTCTTGTATTAAGAGACCAAATAGGAATATCATTCTGAGGGCCTTTAAGACGAATGTTGGTTTTCACTAAATTGTTATGGATGAGGGGTGGTATTTGGAAAGATAGACAATCCATATTCCAATTATGACCGTCATAGATATCTCTAATTTTTATTATGAGGTCTTTTTGGAAGGTGGACCTATTAAGGAGAGCCTCAGATTTTTTGACTGAGTAATCCAATTGGTTTCCTAAAGGTTAAGATTAGACTGGTGGTGGACCAAATTATGCCTTTAGAGCATATTTCCCAATCCTTGCAAATACTTTTCCAAACAAAGGAAGTGTTTACTTTGTCTTTTCTAGCACTATAGTAGGAGATGATAAAATTGGCCCAAGGAGTAGTTGAATTTGTTAGAAGACACCAACTTAAGCTAGCTAAAGTGCAGAGGTTCTTGTTAAAAACATTGTGAATACCCAGGCCACCATTATGTTTTGGTTGGCATAAGGTTTGCCAATTGACTAGATGAATTTTCCTCCTCTCCATTGAGCTACCCCAAATGAAGTCTCTCTGTATTTTGTCAATTTCTTTCAGGGTGCGTTTAGGGAGAATAGTATATTGCATGTAGTGGTTGAGGATTGAGTTCAAGCACAAAGTAGAGAGAGTAGTTCTTCCTGCTAAGTTAAAAAAGTTATGTTTCCAGGAGGCTAGTTTAGAACGCATTTTATCAAGGAGGAATTGGTAGTCCCTAGGCTTTGGGCTATGGGTTAAAATAGGAAATCCTAGGTAGATGCCAAAGTTTGAGCTCCTTTTAATACCTAGTCTAGTAGTTATGTCTTTGATGATGGAGTCTTTACAATTAGGAGAGAAAATGATTTTGAATTTGGTTGTATTTAACATTTGGCCCGAGAGGTTACAAAAGAGATCAAGGCCATATTTTATGGAGTTGCTGGATTTGTCATTAGCCTTAGCCATTAAGGTAATATCATCAGCAAATAATAAATGAGACACTTTAGGACAGTTATGCCCTAATGATATGGGATCCCAGTTTCTAGTATCAACTTGATTATCAATGTATCTGGTGAGCATTTCCAAACAAAGTATGAAAATATAGAGGGATATGGGATCACCTTGTCTTATACCTCTACTTGGTTGGAAGTAGTTTGTAACGGACCCATTTACAATAATGGCTATGCTGCTAGTAGAGATGCAACTAAGGATTAATTTAGAAAACTTAGGAGGAAATTTGAAGTAGTTTAGGGTATATTGAACAAAAGACCATTCCAGTCGGTCAAAAGCCTTTTCTAGGTCTATCTTGAGAATCATGTGGCCTTGTTTACCTTTTAATTTATTGAATTTAGAAATCAATTCTTGAATAATAATGGCATTATCAGAAGCTCTTCTGTTTTTCATAAAGCTAGCTTGATAAGGGCTAATAAGATGATCAATGAAGGGTTTTGCCGGTTAGCAAGAATTTTTGAAACTATTTTGTAAATAGTATTACATAAATTGGTCTAAAGTTGTTAAGATTATTTGCATTATGAATTTTAGGAATAAGACAAATTAGGGTTTTATTGATTTCAGGGGGAATGACTTGGATGGTGAAAATGGTGTGACAAAGTTTTCTGACAGATTCACCAGCCTGATTCAAATATCTTTCAAAAAAGAAAGGATGGAGACCATCCGGACCAGGTGATTTGAATGGTTTGAAGGAAAAAGTTGCCTTTTTAACCTCTGCATCCAATAAGGGATAGTCTAAATTTTCCAAATTGAGAAAGTTCTTAGAGGAGCGGTTTCCCATGGGGTTCCACCTATTAGAATAGGTGTGGGAGGTAGTGAAAGTTGAGCAGAAATGATCTTGGACATGGGACATTATTAGAGAGTGATCATTAATCTAGTTTCCATTAGGATCTTTGAAATAATTAATTTTATTTCTTCTTCTACGATTGGTGGCTGAGACATGAAAGAATTTGGTGTTTGCATCACCATCATTAAGTCACATAACCCTAGATCTTAATTTCCAATAGTCTTTTTCAATTCTCAGGATATCATTATATTCTTGCTTGAGGTCAAATTCAAGGTTATGAAGGAAGGTACTGGTAGTGTAACTATTTGAATTTTGGATATCATTGAGCCTGGCAAGTAACCTTCTTTTTTTGCCCATGATATTACCAAAAGTGATGTTTTTCCATTCCACTATTTTATCAAACAAAATTAGTATTAGCCTTAAAATAGTCATTACCAGTCCAGTCATTTTTAACAATAGAAGGGAAATTCGGATGCTTACACCAAAATGTTTCAAGCTGGAAGGGGATTTTTTGAATAGATCTATTTTTGGGAATGAGTTCAATAAGGATAAGATTATGATCCGAGTGGGTTCTTGGGAGATGAATAATAGAACTTTTAGGGAAGAGACTAAGCCATTCCTCATTACTAAAGACTCTATCTAATCTTTCCATAATAAGGCTCTTTTTATTACGTCTATAATTTGTCCAAGTGTATTTACTACCCTTGAACCCAAGGTCAAGTAAATTTCAAGAGTTAAACTTGGACCAAATATATTTAGCTCTACTATCTTTTATGGGTCTACCTCCAAATTTATGATTTGATGCTAAAACATCATTGAAGTCGCCACCTATTAACCACGGTCCATTATGGGTTTTGCTAATATTTTCTAGGTTATCCCACATAATGTTTCTATTAGGGGCATTGGTACTAGCATATATTGAAGTAAAAAGCCAAGGTTTACGAATGGGGGTTACCTCAATAGTTGCATGAATTTCCTGGTTTCTACGTACAACAATTTGGACATTGATAATCTCATCGTTCCACATCATGACCATTCCACCTGCTTGGCCCTCCGATGGAACTTCAATCATGTCAGTGAAACCAAACATGTCCAGTAGAGCTGCATGGTTTGACATCCTAATTTCCAATAGAATAACCATGCATGGCCTATGGGTGTCAACCATATCCCTAAAGCTTATTCTGAAATTGTCATTGTTCCCCCCACGAATATTCTAGATGATAAAATTAGTTGCGCGATTCATTGGTGGATTTATCTATGCATGTCCTCTCTCTCCATTCTCCCGTATCCCCCCCTTTGGGACTGGATTCCTCCGGAGTAATGGAACTAATATCATTGCCTTGTTGCCCACTGTTGGATCGTAGGGAGGACGGATGTCCATCGAGCATTTGTATAGACTCATTGGACAACTGAGAATATGCCTCTTCTCGTGCCTGTCCGTGAATAGAAATATTTTTATTCCGTCTAGGTTTGAGATTTCTTGGATTTGCCCTAAGTTTAGGTTTAGGGGGGCATCGTCCTCCATTTCTGCCTCCACGGGACCTGGTATGGGGTCTTCCAGGTGTGGTGGAGATGCTGGGGGAGGGGGCTGAGGAGGTTGGGGGGATTCCATGTTCACTTGGGTGCTGCCCCAGGGAAGAAATATGGGGTTCAACTGAGTGTACATTTCCGTGGGAAGAAGGGAAGGTCTAGGGGAGCATTCTGTGGGTTTATGGGATTGAATTGAGGCGGCATGTTCCATTGGGACCTCATTTCTTGGGCCATTTGTGGATTTAGGGAGGGGGTCATTGGATGGATGATATTGTTGAGCCATACTTGATTCAAATAGTTGTTCATGGCTAGCCTCATCCCCTCCGTTATGAGTTGGGCAAGATATTGGGTGTTGTGGAGAATCACAATGGCCTCTTGGTCATTGATCGGGACTGTGAACGATAGTGCATGGCCCATGAGGCCTAGTTCCATCCAACTGGTGGGTTGGTAGTCTTGGGATTGGGGTGGTTGAGCATAAATTATGTGGGGATGATCTTGGGGGTGGAGAGGAGGAATGTTTTCCATGTTTAGAGGGCTATGTTGACGTAGGATTTGGATCAGTCGTTGTTTTCTTCGCAGGGAGAGGGGAGTCCTTGGCATATTGATTAGGAGTAGGAGTAGTTAATGTTGTGGGGTGGTAACCGAAGAGGGGAGGCTTGGGATTGGTGGGAGGAGAAGGGTTTGAGGTATTCAAGCTTAAGTATTTTGGTTGCTCAAGAATGTCATTTAAAGGAGCATTAAAAGAAGCATTAATGGAGGTATTTTGGATTTCAAGATGTTTGTCCATTTGGCTATCTTTATCTATATCCATTGCCAATTGGCAACCATGCATGGGGCTACTCGATTTACTAAATCCTATGAGAAGATTTTGGAAGGATTTTTCGGTTACTACAATATTTTGGAAAGATTTTTGGTTTGTGGGGGGGGGGGGTAGGGTAGTAGAGGAGTCATTATTATTGGGGTTGGTTTTTTCCATTTGGAGATTATTTTGTAAGGCATTGGAATCATCGATATTATGGGAAGGTTTATTGTCCATAGTGGATTCAATGATACAGGTGTCCTCTATTTGTTGAGCGAAGTCATTGTTAAGGAATTTACAACTATTATTACAAGGGGTGGTATTAATAGGAGAGGTGGTATTAGGTAAAACCATTTGCTTGTTTTGGGGGGAGTGGTTTTTAGTTAGGGTAGGGTTTATATCATTAGTAAAAATAGGTTTTGAATTATTTTAGGTAAATAATTAGGCGTGGGAACATCTACTGATTTGTAATGAAATTTTTGGGTAAGTAAATACTTACCTGTATTTGCATCAAATAGTTTTACTGACAAAATTGGACGATCTTCCATTTGTTCTGGATTGGTGATAGATTGATGCGGAATAGTTCTACCTTGATTTCTTCTTTTGTTGAAGGAGACAGTAATCCACTCGGATTCAACATTCTCCTTAGATTTGTTTTGATGATCCGGGCTTGCATGTGCTTCATCTTGTTCTTGTGAATAATGTAACTGCATTGCCCCATAGTGTGCCCAAAGCGGCCACAATATTTGCAAAGAAAATCCACTCATTCGTAGTGGATGTATTGTTTATGTTTTCCCACAAATAGATGTGATTGAATTGGGATCTCTAGTGGGATTTCAACACAAATTCTTGCATATCGACCTCTCATTGTTGTTGATGTGCATGTGTCTATTTATAGAAGTCGACCAATAGCGTTGCCTATTTTACCTAGGATTTTGCTATCGTAGAATTCGATTGGAAGTTGAGGTAGTCTAACCCAAACGACAGAAGTAGTTAATTTCTCCTTTTTTGCCACAAAATTTGGCTTCCATTTTGAGATGGATACAAAATGTCCATTAATGAACCATGGACCTTCATTGATTGCCTTGTCCATATTCTCTTTTTTCATAAACTTGATTATGAAGTAATCTTCTCCAAGATCTATTAGAGAAAAACTTTCTGTTGGATTCCATAGATCCTGGATTTTCCTCTTTAGGTATTGGTGTAGCATCCTTTTCCCAACTAGTTTGATTATGATGGAGTGTTTCCATGCTTCCCTCGGCAAAGACATAAACTTAAAATATTTCGGGGGAAAATATTCACTAACATAGAACCACAATGATCGGGGAAATATCTTCGGTCTCGACCCTCTCGGGGACTTTAACCGTTGTCTCTTCTACGACTTCCATGGCTCAAGGCATTTCGGAGCCGCGTCTCACACGGGCCAGCTGCTCAGAATTTTCTTCTTCCTCGGGCTCGTTCCTCAACCGATTGAGTGAGTACGATGAGAGTTCTCGGGCCCCAACTTTCTTAGTCTTATCCACCAACCGCTTCCTCGGTCTCTTCGTTTTAGGGTCCGAGAGATTCAGGGCTTTCTTTTCCCCTTCTCTTTGACCTATTTCAGAGTAGGGGGTAAGCGTATATATCATCATCAACCTGGTACCATGGCTATATTCTCGACCTTAAAGTAAGCCACAATAGGGCACCCAGTGGGGATATATGATCCTAGAGGAGGTTCCTCAGTAGTAGTGTGAGAAACATTTTCGGAAGGTTTTGAAGAAGAAGGTGCTTCTTTTTTAGGAACATACTTTGAAGTCTTTGCCATTGTTTACGAGAAACAAGAAGAAGAGGTTATTGGAAAAGGAATCTTTGAGGTTAGCAGTTAGAAAACCAGAAGATGGAGTTGTCTCAGAACACGAAAAAGATTTTGTGTGTAAAAGTTCAAATAGTCGGTTTGAAGGGTATTTATATGTTTCTCAAACGGCAGTCCGTTTCACGAAATAGCCGACGGTAAACGGACATCCATTTAATGCCTTGATAACTATACCAACGAGATATTTCGATATCTGTTTGTTTCTTACATCATAATCGGGTGCCTCAGTGACTGTTTGTCACTTACGTCATAGTCGGGTGCCTTAGTGACCGTTCATCGCTTACGTCATGGACCATCGAGACGGGATACGAAGTTCATGTCATTTCTCATCACCTTCTCTCCGAGAAACGAGGGGACTATCTATATACGGTAAAACCGGGCTCACCCCTTGAAAGTAGGGGTGTTCATGGTTCGGTTTGGGTCGGTGTTTCCCTAAAAAGAAACCAAACCAAGTAAGTCAGTTTTTCAAATATTAGAACCAAATCAAACCAATTAAGTTGGTTTTTATCGATTCGATTATTGTCGATTTTTGTCTGTTTTTCGATTTTTTCCGGTTATTTATCATTTTTTTCTTAAATATGAGACATACACTACCAAACGCATATTCCGGCAATAACATTTTCAACGTAACGCTATCAAATCAATTACTCTTTGAGAAATCTATCATTTACCAAGATATATTGATGATAATTGACTCAAATAGTGATGAATAATTTAAGTACTCAATTAAGAATCAATTATTTTCAACATGAAATAAATTCATGTACTTAGCAAAAGAAACTACCAATCAAACTAGAAGGCAAAGAATTAGATTATTATNCCTACATATATATATATATATATGTAGGTGCAATATAAATTTAATTAGCTACTTTTATAGTCGGTTTGGTTCGGGTTTTTTGGTTATTTTTTGGTTAAAATCAAAACCAAACCAAATTTGACCGGTTTTTAAAATTTAAAACCAAAACCAAACCAAACCTAAAAAGTATCATTTTTTTGGTCGGTCTGGTTTGGTTTGGTTTTTCGGATTTTTATGAACACCCCTACTTGCAATACTGATCGAGACTGAAATGTGATAGATTAAGGTTCGACCTTGAATCATACCGAACCGAGGTGCAAGGTTATATCGTTAAAGCTCGAGCCACCGGGACCGAACAAAATCGAGATCGAGAAAAATTTGCCAAGCCGAATAATTGAAGGATAAAATATCCGCGATCCGGAGTAGACACGTAGAAGATCTCGGCACGTATCAAGCATGTGCCAATTAATTATCCAATCATGAGATTTCTTTCTTCATTTAGAAGTGTATCTAGACTAGGACTCCCTTACTATATAAAGGGGGTCTGATCATTTGTAAAACACATCTCATTTACTTAACATAAAGCAATATAATGTCTTTTTCTAGCTTTCGTTATCTTGTTACTTTGCTCCTATATCAATTGAAACTTCTCTTGGTTCAAAGGTGATCGAACTCGAGGTCCAAGGCTATTCGTGGCACAACTCGAATTTCCCACCGTCGGGACCGTGATGGCGCCTAACATTGAACCCGCTAGGCAAGCCAACTTACTGATTGTTTTACCTTATACCTTTATCCTTAACAGTTTACCAGATGATATAATATAAACATCGGAAATAAAAAATGCGGAATAATAGAATTTGATGGTTTAATATAATACTACTGCAAAATCCATAAAAAAACTACACCCAGACTAGTGTCACAATTTCACGGACTGTCTACGAATACTGCAAATAGTGGTCTGAACAAAATAAATATACATCTGTCTCAGAAATAGGTAAGAACAGAAAAGAAACAGGATAGAAGGGGACGCCAAGGAATGCGGATGCCTGCAGGACTACCTCGGGTCTCCACTAGGCTGAAGGCAGCAACCTCGATCTATGGTCCGAAGGGTCCAGTACGGGGATCTGCACAAAAAGTGCAGAGTGTAACATCACTACAACCGACCCCATGTACTGGTAAGTGTCGAGCCTAACCTCAGCGAAATAGTGACGAGGCTAGGACACAACAACCATATAAACCTGTGCAATTTAGACATATACGAGAAACAATAATAATGGCAAGTATCGAACAAATTAATACAAAAAGAGGGGAACATGCTGAGGGGAATAAATATCAAGTTATGACAATAACGAAATAAAGCGACAAAGTAAATATCAAACTTGAAACAACGGAAAGAATAACACAGAGACAAATGCACGGCATCACCCTTCATGCTTTTACTCTCGTTCTCACCATAAAATCAAACAGAAACGGCACGACATCACCCTTCGTGCTTTTACTCTCTCATAATCATGGCACGACATCACCCTTCGTGCTTTAAATTTTATTAATATGACACGACATCACCCTTCGTGCATTAACACTCACAATAACGGCACGACATCACCCTTCGTGCTTTTACTCTCTCATAATCATGGCACGACATCACCCTTCGTGCTTTAAATTTTATTAATATGACACGACATCACCCTTCGTGCATTAACACTCACAATATCGGCACGACATCACCCTTCGTGCTTTAAATTTTATTAATATGACACGACATCACCCTTCGTGCATTAACACTCACAATATCGGCACGACATCACCCTTCGTGCTTTAAAACTCACTCACAATATCATGCACAACATCATCCTTCGTGCTTTACAATCTTTCTCACCCAAACAAATGAAATGACAACATTTCGACAAGGAAATCAATATTATAAACAATAATAGAAACCATAACGTCCCGAAAAGGGAGTCAACAATATGAACCAAAATTATCCCGGCAAGGAAAACATCTATAACCAATCTCGCTTAATTAATTAGATTCACGAAATAACTCTCAACTTGAACAAAATTATCAGCAATAGGCAACACCAATGAAATACTATCATTATGGATAATTATCAAATTGAACCTAAGTAGTGCTTAATGAAAAATCATATCAATCACAATATATCACTCACGGGCATGCTTGACACTAACGTATAGGTACTCGTCACAACACCTATACGTTGAACATAACAATAACATGTAGCAAATAGGACACAACACCTATTCCCTCAAGCTAAGGTTAAGCCAAACACTTACCTCGGATTCCACGGCCAAACTCAAGCCTCAATTACCGCTTTGCCTTTAGATTTTGCCTCCAATTCGCTTGTATCTAGACATAATTAACTTAACAACATCAATAAATGCTAAAGGATCCAACCCCAATGCTTAATTATAGGTTTTCTATCATCTTTCCCCAAAAGTCAAAAATCGACCCCGGGCCCGCTTGGTCAAAACTCGAGGTTCGGATCAAAACCCGATTACGCATTCACCCACAAACCCGAATATGTAATTAGTTTCGGAATCCGAACCCAAATTGAGGTCTTAATTCCCAAATTTATAAAATCCCCAATTCTCCTAAATCCCTAATTTCTACCCTTAAAGATTAATATTTAGGCGTAGAAATCAAATGGGTGTTGATGGAAAATGAAGAAAATGAATTTAAGAGCACAAACCTATGATTTGGTGATGAAAACCCTATTCAAAAATCGCCCCTAAGCTCCCTTGGTTTTGAAAATATGAAGTTATGGCCTAATTCCCTTTTTGCTATTGTTTTAAAAACACTGGACAGACATTCTTCGCGTTCGCGAGAGGTCTATTGCGTTCGCGTAGCAGCGGTCCTATAGACCTTCGCATTCGCGAGACACACTACGCGTTCGCGAAGGTATATCCCTCCTGACCTTCGCATTCGCGAGCCGCTGGCCGCGTTCGCATAGTGTATCGATCCCCCTCCCCCTGTTCCCAGTCTAAGGCTACGCTTTCGCGGTTGACCGGTCGCGTTCGAGTAGAGCAGTCCCCCCAGTGCTCCGCGTTTGCGACCAAGGTCGCGCGTTCGCATAGAAGAAACCCAGCCCCAGCCCAGCTTGTACATCGCGTTCGCGTGAGTTGCACCGCGAACGCGAAGAACAAAATATCAGACACTAGATACAACAATTACACCAGATGTCTCTAAGTCCAAAACACCCTGAAGCCTATCCGAAATTCACCCAAGCCCTCAGGGCTCCAAACCAAACATGCATACAAGTCTAAAAATATCCTACGGACCTACTCGTGCGACCATATCGCCAAAATAACATCTTAAACAAAGAATTTAGCATCAAAATCAAAGAGAATCTCGAGAACTTTCAAAGTTTCAAAATTTTCACTTAAGGGTCCAAATCATGTCATATGATCTCCGTTTCTTACCAAATATTAGAGGCACAACTCAACTATCATATAAACATGTAGCGGGCTCCGGAACTAAAATACGGGCCCGATATTATCAAATTCAAACACAGACAAATTTTCAAAAACTCTTATAATTTCAGTTAAATAATTTCTTTCAAAAATTTATTTCTCGGGCTAGGGACCTCCGAATTCAATTCCGGGCATACGCCCAAATCCCATATTTTCCTTCGGACCCTCCGGAACTGTCAAATCACGGGTCCGTATCTGTTTACCCAAAACGTTGACCGAAGTCAACTTAAATTCAATTTTAA
Organism: Nicotiana undulata; assembly: GCA_005239495.1. Classification (NCBI taxonomy): domain Eukaryota; kingdom Viridiplantae; phylum Streptophyta; class Magnoliopsida; order Solanales; family Solanaceae; genus Nicotiana; species Nicotiana undulata. Next base: position 33,447 of record ML273939.1, on the reverse strand, counting down.
TGGCAAAATTAGCATTTTTCTCAAGTTTTTTCACATAAGGGCTTTCCGGATATACGCCCGGACTGCGCACATAATACGAGGTGAGACAAGAGGTTTTAAGGCCTCGAAACACAGTTTTGACTTCTAAAACAAGAGATGACCTTTTGGGTCATCACAATTCGATTCGTTTGATTTGCATTTATTTCTTTTATCGTCAATTTCAATATTAATATATTCTCTTAATTTGTGCCTAGCTATATCACGTATCATTAAACCGCGTATAAATTCAATTGTTATCCGTTTTTAGGGTAAACAATTATAAATAAAAAATGTTAAAGAAATAATATATAAAATCTGTGAAAATGATGAATGTTCATATTAACAATTAACTAACTCAGCAAATGATCCTCTTCGATTTTCTTCTGTGACATAACTCACAAAATCATTTGTGAAAACATTATGCACGAAAGGAAACAATTAAGATGCTTCACAAGGTGAAAGTATAACAATGCAAATAACCAGAAAATAGTGACAAATGATGACAAGGGAAATTTGGGGAAAGAAGAGACATCCATGAGAAAGATTAAGACAATTAGTCATAGTCCATTGAATACCTTTTAAGTCAATAAAGGGTTTTGCAGTTTTGCTCATGTCTTAACGGTGAGGAAGGCCGCGGATAACTTGGCTACCATTATGTTTCACTGTTACTGCTTAAACCCTGAATTAATATTCACATGTAAGAAGCAAATTGAAATTTTAGTAGTATAGTAAACTTTATAATACAATTATTAAAAATAATAGTAAAGTCAAGTAGAGTTTTCTATGTAAAAAAAAGAGTAAACTTTCATGTGACAGTCTAATAACCATGAATTTAAAATATTTAAACTACCAAAAAAAATCTTAATTACTAAAAGATGAGCATTTTAAGTTTACGACAGAAATCTGACGCTTTAAGCAGACAAAGAAACTAAAACGTGTAATCAAATCCAACATGAATCCTATTTTACCAAAGTCATTCTAATTCAAAGTCCTTATGATTTTTACCTTTCGAAATCACATGATCACATCTCACAATTGTAGTGGAGTTGAACTCATGTCCTAGATATTTGGAAAATCTTAAACAATAAGAAAATTAAGATTTTAAAGTACTAAATATTAGGATTTTATACATAATTTTTAAATATGAAAATATTTAATAATTAAAATTTTAGTCAATTGTAAAGCCCTAAATATTAGAAAACTAATTAAAATGACTATGTTGTCTAGTGTGAATGTTTTGATTCGAGAATTTGGAATGAACAAAATGAATTTTGGAATTTTGCTTCTTCTTCTTTTCTTAGTCTCAATACAACAGTACAATGTATATATACATACAACAATGACTAACTGACTAACCGCCTAACCTTCTCTCTAACCAACTTAGTGGAATGACTAATTACATAAATATCCCTAGAACTATCTAGAATATATGTATAACCATAAGGACTAAAATGTAATAACATCCTCCAAAGTAGTCTAGGTTATCCCCTTTGTATTGGATGTATCGACCATTTGGTCTTTCACTTTCTTCTCCATTTGCTCCGCCGATATACTGTCAACACTCCCTCTCCAGTTGGAGGGGGAGGAAATCACCCCAACTTGCCCAAAAGAACACGATGGTGAGGACCAGAAAGAGATTTAGTGAAGATATCGGCTAGCTGAGAGTGAGTGGGGAGAAAAGTGAGAGAAATGAGACCAGCTTGAAATTGTTGTCGGACAAAAGGCAATCAAGGTCAACGTGCTTGGTACGCTCGTGAAAAAAGGGATTTTTAGCGATATGGATCACAAACTGACTGTCAGAAAGAAGAGGAACAAGTAGAGAAGGAGAAATAGAAAGATCATCCAAGAGGCGAACCAGCCAAGTAATCTCAGCAACAACACGTCGCATAGACCGGTATTCGTCTTCAGCAGAAGAAAGGGAGACGGAAGGTTGTTTCTTGGATTTCCAAGAAACGGGACTACCTCCTAGACTCATGAAAAAACCACTGACTAACGGGCGAGAATCAGGGCAAGTGCCCCAATCCGAATCACAAAAATCAAGGAGATCAAGAGAGGGAGAGGAATTAAGAAAAATTCCTAGACCAGGGTCATTGAGCAGATAACGAAGACAATGTTTGGCAGCGGAAAGATGAGGGAGACGAGGATCCTTCATATACTGACTAAGATGCTGAACTGTGAAGGATAGGTCAAGACGGGTGTGTGTCAAAAAATTGAGTTTGCCCAGCAATCGACGATAGAGAGTTGGGTCAGATAAGGGCTCTCCAACACCAGAAAACAATTTGCAAGAAGGGTCAAGAGGGGAGCTCACAGGAGAGAGATCAAGACAATCAAACTCAGTCAAAAGTTCAAGCAAGAACTTGCGTTGACTCAGAATCATTGTGGCTCACGCAGAACTTCCATCCCCAAGAAAAAAGACAAGTTCCCTAAATCCTTACTCTTGAATTCAGTGTCTAAGAAATGTTTTAGATCTTGTAGATCCTTGAAATTTTTCCCAGTAAGTAAAATGTCATCCACATAAACAACAACCAAAGAGATAGAATCCCTTGTCTTCTTGTAGAATAGAGCATAATCGTTGAGCGAGTGAGAGAATCCCTTAAAATTCAAAGCAGTAGTAAGTCGAGCATACCATTGTCGAGATGCTTGTCGTAGACCATAGAGGGATTTCCTAAGACGACAGACCATATTAGGAGAGGGAGGAGAAAGACCAGCAGGAAATTTCATATAGACTTCTTCAAACAGATCCCCATGTAAGAAAGCGTTATTGACATCCAATTGATATAAGCCCCAACCTTTCTTGACATCAATAGCTAAAATATACCGTATGGTAGTCATTTTAACCAGGGGAGAAAAGGTTTCAATAAAGTCTATACCTTCCCTTTGGGTATCACCACGAATAACCAGTCTAGCCTTTAGTCTTTCCACAGACCCATCAGACTTAAGCTTCACTTTATAAACCCATTTACAAGGGAGAGATTTCTTTCCCGGGGGAAGAGGAACTACATCCCAAGTTCCATTAGTTAACAAGCATCAATTTCTTTAGTCATAGCTTCCTGCCAACCGGGGTGCATAGCTGCCTGTAAAAAGGAGTTAGGTTCCTGAATATGGGGAATAGAATTGAGCAGAAGTTGATTAGAAGGAGATAGGGCAGAGAAAGAGTAGTGATTAGGAGCAACAAGAGAGAGAAAACATGTAGTAGAGGCATCAGTCAAATGCACATCACCACAGATATAGTCAAATAGGTAAGAAGGTGTTTTATGTTCCCTAAGAGATCTTCGGAGAGCAGTCTCCGTTGCTAATGAATTACATGGTTCAGGGACAGGAATAGATGTAGGACTGGATGTGGTAGAAATTTGTGGTGATGTATGATTAGAATCAGGAAGAACATGTGAGGAAATAGATGTAGATTCAGAGGAAACATGTGAAGGAAGACTAGGTGGAGAAACAGGAATGTTGTTAGGATGATCAATGTGTGAGAAATGTGGTAAAGGACTTGTGGGAAAGATAGGTGTGGAAGAATTAGAAATAGAGCCAAAAGGGTAGACATATTCATGAAAAACCACATCCCTAGATACAAATATGTGTCTAGTTGATAGGATCAAAAGTTTGTATCCCTTTTTTTACCAAAAGGATAGCCAATAAATGCACAGCTACAACCCTTGGGTCCAATTTACCCCTATTTTGAGAGATAATAGAAGCATAACAGAGACATCCAAAGCATCTGAGGAAAGAATAGTCTAGTGGTTTGTGAAAAATGATTTCAAAAGGTGTTTTGTAGTTCAATAGTTTTGTAGGATATATGTTGATTAGAAAGGTGGTTGTAAGTAAGCATTCCCTCCAATAACTGGTAGGCAAATCAGATTGGAATAGAAGATCTCTACATACTTCTAATAGATGTTTATGTTTGCGCTCTGTTACTCCATTTTTTTGGGGTGTTGCTACATAACTTGTTTGTTGAATAATCCCTTTGGAAAGGAAATAAGCAGTTGCACAAATGCTAGAGCCAAGCTCTAATGCATTGTCAGATAGAGTATGGTGAAGGCATTGCCTTTAATGCTCAATAGATAGGTCCATGTGCCCCTGCTAAAATCATCTACAATTGTAAGAAAGTATTTGAATCCATCATGAGTGGCTGTTTTATATGGACCCCAAGTGTCAATATGAATAAGCTCAAATACTTTGGTGGTAGAAATATGACTGTTGGGAAAAGGCAACCTATGTTGCCTAGCTAAGGGGCAAATTGTACAAGGGGTTGTAGCTTTATTGATATGAAAATGTGGTAGGCTAACAATGTTTTTCATACTAGTAATTGGCATATGTCCTAGTCTAATATGCCATACATCTTGACAAAGAACAACAGAATTAGACATAAAATGAATAGAAGAATCAACAACAGTGTTATCAGTGGATGAAAGGAAAACATTGTTGTTTGTAGAGATAGAATGTCCAAAAGGATAGTGTTTTGATCTTAGAATTTAGATCCCATTACTGAGTTTACCAAGGTCGAAAGGCTTCTTCAAGGGAAGACCCTGCATAGAGCAGAGAAAGGAACTAAAGATTAGTTCACAACCAAACTGATAGCAGAATTTGTGGACATACAGTAAGTTGAATTTAAAAGAAGGGACATATAGGACTCTATCTAGAATCATGTCCGAAAATAAAGATACTTTTCCAGCATGAGTGACTCTGATTTTGAAAGAGTTTGGTAAGTTAACAATTAAAGGTTGAGTCAGGGTTATGATGTCAAACAAAATAGATTTTGTCAAAGGTCATGTGCTCAGAAGCACCTGAGTCAAGGATCCATGAATGTATAAAATATTTATCAGGGAGTAAAGAGGGCAGAATAGGAGCTATACCAGCACAGTTAGCAGTCACATTAACCTCAGAACTTGAAGCAGCTTGTTAGCCAATTTTGACTTGTTGTAGGATTTCCATTAGCTGAGAATATTGTTCCTGATTTATTCCCATAAGGCTTGATGAATTGTGTTGTTGAATTTCCCGATTATACTGCTGAACATTACCAAATTCTTCTTCTGTGGATACTGCATTTCTTTGTATCACATTTGGGTTTTGAAATTTTCTTGTTCTATTCCCCTGCATATTCCCTTGCATATTTGTCTTAAAATTGTTTGGATAACCATGAATTTTGAAGCACCTTTATACTGTCACTTCCCTTTGTTGCATTGTACTTGTTTCCTCCCCTAGTGTTTAAGCTAAAATTCATCCTACTTTGTCCTGAATACTATCCAAATTTTTGTGTTGATGTATTAAAGGAACTCGAATCCATAGGAGAATTTATTGTAGGTTGAATATATCTTTTTCTTTCTTCTTGAAGAAGTAAGGAGTATGCCTTATCAATATTTGGTGTAGGATTCATCATCACTATGTTTCCTCTACAAGCAGTGTATGTTTCATTCAGTCCCATAAAAAAATGAACTAATTTCTGTCTCTCCTCAATTGCCTTATTCTTATGTTTTGCTTCACATATGCATTCAACACACATGCATGGAACTTTTTCATCCAATGCATTCAACTCGTCCCAAATTTCTTTTATGTTATTGAAATAAGTTGCTATATCGTTGGATCCCCGTACAGTTTCTAATAATTTCTTTTGCAGGCCAAACAATTGAGCTACATCAGATTGCACATACCTGTCTTCAAGTTGTTTCCAAAGATCCCTCGCAGAACTGGAATGAAGAACACTTGAAGTAATTCCTTTTGTCAAGGAGTTCAATAACCAAGCCATCATCATATCATTGCATCACGTCCAAAGCTCGAAGTATCGGGAATCATCTCTAGGTTTGAGAATTCTTCCATTTATCAGTCCTAATTTGTTCTTAGCTGATAAGGAAATCAATATTGATTTGCGCCAATCTGCATACCCAGTTCCGTCAAATAATGTGAACACCAAATTTGTTCCAGGATTATCCAAAGGACTCAAGTAAAGAGGATGTGAGCTCTCAACAACACTTTGATTTTCACCAAAAAGATTCTCTTCCGCCATTGTTATCAACAAATCAAAGCAGAAGATCAATTGAATTGGATCAAAAACTGAATTGTAAGAAATGAGAATGAAATTGAAGATCGATCAAACTGGATCGACTGAATTGTGAACGTAATTCACAAAAACTTTGTAGAACAATACAGAAAATTAGAGATCGAGCACCTATGCTCCGATACCATGTTTGGATTCGAGAATTTGGAATGAACAAAATGAATTTTGGAATTTTGCTTCTTCTTCTTTTCTTAGTCTCAGTACAACAGTACAATGTATATATACATACAACAATGACTAAATGACTAACCGCCTAACCTTCCCTCTAACCAACTTAGTGGAATGACTAATTACGTAAATATCCCTAGAACTTTCTAGAATATATGTATAACCATAAAGACTAAAATGTAATAACATCCTCCAAAGTAGTCTAAACTATCCCCTTTGTATTGGATGTATCGACCATTTGGTCTTTCACCTTCTTCTCCATTTGCTCCGCCGATACACTGTCAACAGTGAATCTAATTTTAGAGGGTAAAAAGAGCGAACCACTTTTCGCTAAGGGTCTTCGTGCTTTTAATAATATTAGCTTTAGTGTATGTGTGTTGCACGTGCATTCGCGTATATTAATAAAATCTATATATATACTATATTATAACAAAATGTCGTCCGCCTTTTTTACCCTTTAAAATTAGATTTCACATTAGACAAAATAATCATTTAAATTATTTTCCTAATATTTTTGACTTTGAAATCAACGAAATTATATTATTATATCTTCCCTTATGAATTAGGTCCTATAATTTAGGAGTTAAAATTCACTTTTAATTTGAATCAAGGAAAAAAGCCCCTTTGTATTACAAAAGTATTATTCATATATTCTACGTTAGTCTATGTATACAAGAACTTTCTTTTACGTAGTTACTATAAATCTAGTAAATAAGCATAAAAATATTATGCTTTATAATATTACAACACATATTATATTTATGATATCTGTCTTTATATTTAATATTATTACTGAATTATAGTTAATTAATATATATTTTCACCTTTATTATCACTTAATCGTGATAAATTAGTATAGCTTAATCTATGTACATTGACAAATAGTTTTTTCTTTTTCAAAATATTTACCGCGTTGAGAACTTCTTTGTGGAACTATTTGTCCTTATTGAGTTCAATATTCTTCATTTACAGAACATGCACTTTAATTTTATAATTCAAACATAATTTTAAATAAAATATTTATTTAATTTTTAAAAACTTTTTACTTATTTAGACAAGGTACACGTGCAACGCGCGTACTATTGACTAGTAATATATAAAATAGAGTATGACTATGTTCTAACTTGTAAATAGGAGCAATCAATATGGTTTTCCTATGACAATAAAAATTAAGAAGAGTCAAGGACCGCATCACCATGATAAGCAACAGAGCAACAATATCTCATTCATCTCAACTTTTTTCGGATATCAATAAGTTTCAGCAAAATTAGAAAAAAATAAATCACATAAAACACGATAAGAAAAGAAATTAGAAAAACGTTTCAAAGTGATAATCTTATACTGACGAATTACTCGTAGCTAAAAGAATTACAGATGTGTAGTGTGCCTGAAGCAATAAAAGAGACTGCCGACGACAAAGATGATAAATTCGTCCTCTGGTGTTCGCTAGATGATTTGCTATGATATCATTGAACTGCAATATTTGTGTCCAACGTGTTCATATTCATGTGGAATTGACTCCTAAACCTAAAAGGAGTTCTAAATGCACGAACATTTCCTACTTTAACTTTTCTATTTTTCTATTTGTTTTAGAAATCCCTTATGTTAAATAAGAAAGAATTTAATATATAAAATATAATTAATTTTGAAGTCCTAATATTAAGAAAATAACTTTAATTACGATTTTATGCAATATGTAATATGTTTTTAAAGGGTAAAAAAGACGGACGATATTTCGTTAAAGGCCTTCGTGCTTTTAATATAGTATATATAGATAAATACATTGATAAAGAAAAGTATTCTTATATCTTTAATAATAATGTTTAATTCGAACATTCTCATCAATCCTTAATAAACTCTTTCTCATAAAAGTAATATGGCATATTTAAATACTTTTGGTATGGTACAATTTAAAGTCACAACATCCAAAAGTCTTCTTAATATTTTGTGTACAATCAAAGCGAAACATATAAAAATGAGACAGAGGGAATAGTATTTTAACCTAGAAGACCTTCTTAGGATAAAGGACGAAGTAACTTGGAATAGAGGAATTATGCTGCATGGCTCACTAGGCTGTTTAATGTTATTTTTAAAGCAAAGAAGATGTCCGAAGAATGGAGGTGGAGTACGATAGTTCCGCTTTACAAGAACAAGGGTGATATCCAAAATTGCAACAATAATAGGGGTATCAAGTTATTGAGTCACACTATAAAGTTTTGGGAGAGAGTGGTGGAGGCCAGGGTGAGGAGGTGCGTGTCTATGTTCGAGAATCAGTTTGGATTTATGCCGGGGCGTTCAACTACGGAAGCGATTCATCTGGTAAGGAGATTAATGGAGCAGTACAGGGAAAGGAAGAAGGATTTGCATATGGTGTTTATTGACCTTGAGAAGGCATACGATAAAGTTCTGAGGGAGGTCTTATGGAGGTGTTTGGAGGTTAGCGGCGTTCCGGTAGCATACATTAGGGTGATTAAGGATATGTATGATGATGCTAAGACTCAGTTGAGGACTGTTGGTGGTGACTCGGACAATTTCCCTGTGGTGATGGGGTTGCACCAGGGATCGACTCTTAGCCCATTTTCGTTTGCCTTGGCGATGGATGTACTGTCGCGTCACATCCAAGGGGAGGTGCCTTGGTGCATGCTATTTGCCGATGATATCGTGTTGATTGACGAGACGCGTAGAGTAGTTAACGTGAGGTTGGAGGTTTGGAGACAAGCCTTGGAGTCTAAAGGTTTAAAACTGAGTAGAATCAAGACAGAATACTTGAAGTGCAAGTTCAGTGACGGGACCCATGATGCAGATGTAGAGGTTAAGCTTGATGCTCAAGTTATCCCCAATAGCGCGAGTTTTAAGTATCTCGGGTCTATTATCTAGGGTAATGGGGAGATTGACGAAGATGTCACACATCGCATCGGAGCGGGATGGATGAAGTGGAGGCTCGCTTCCGGTGTTTTGTGTGATAGGAATGTGCCGCTAAGACTTTAGGGTAAGTTTTATCGAGTGGTGGTTCGACTGGCTATGCTGTATGGGGCTGAGTGTTGGCCAATCAAGAATTCCCACGTGTAGAAGATGAGAGTAGCAGAGATGAAGATGTTGAGATGGATGTGTGGGTGTACCAGGAGAGATAGGATTAAGAATGAAGTTATCCGGGACAGAGTGAGAGTAGTCTCCGTAGAGGACAAGATGCGAGAGTCGAGGCTGAAATGGTTCAGACATGTTAAGAGAAAAAGCATTGATGCTCCTGTTAGGAGGTGTGAGAGGTTGTCCATGGAGAGTTTCAGAAGAGGTCGAGGGAGGCCTAAGAAGTACTGGGGAGAAGTGATTAGGCAGGACATGCCGCTGCTTCAACTCACCGAGGACATGACACTTGATAGGAGGGTGTGGAGGTCGAGGATTAAGGTAGAAGGTTAGTAGGTAGTTTATAGTATTCATAGATAGGCTTAGTAGCATGCATTTCCCTTTATATTCTTAGATTTTTATTACGGTATATAGTTTTGTTCGCCTCAAGTATTGTTTTCCCTGTTGCTATTATTGGATACTATTTATCCTTTATTACGGTTTGTGTTTTTTATTGGTATTGTATTTTTTTTCTTGAGTCGAGGGTCTATTAGAAACCTCTCTACCTGCACTAGGTAGGGGTAAGGTTTGCGTACAGACTACCCTCCCTAGACCCCACATGTTAGGATTAAAATGGGTTTATTGTTATTGTTGTTGACGTTTTTTGAACCCCCTTTATATTTTGAATCTGCTAAGAAAAGATTTCGTAGGATCCGCCAGAATTTTAAAGTCCGCTGCCAGAATTATCAGTTCTGGCAACATGCTTCAAAATTTTAATAGTGTGCTTTAAATTCTGATAGCGTGCTTCAAAATTCTAACAGAGTACTTTAAAATTCTATCAATCGGTGATAATTTTAAAAAGAACTCATAACAAGATCAAATTATAAATTGTAGACTAAATGATCCTATTTCTGCAAATCTCCACTCGAAAGAACTATCAAATCTTGATTGTCCTGGAATGGATATGATATTTTCAGCCTTAACCAGAGTTCTCAAGTGCAAGCTATAAGAGTAAAATAAATTCTGACAAAGAATATTTTACCTTTTAGTGTCGGAACCCTAAAACGAATATCGTACATCATGAAAACTATAAAAAACAAAAACTCTAAAGAAGAATCATTGAAAGACCAACAACAATATAGAAAAGAACGTACAAAGGCATCCAGTGATCAATGAATATCATCATACATAATAAGTACTAGAAACACTTGAGAGTTTCATAACACGAGTATATTCACTAAGTGCATGCACAAAATTTTAGCCATAATCGCCAATAATTTACTATAAAATAAGAAAACACAATGCGAAATTTACAACTCTATTCTAGCATTAACAAATAGAGACAATCGTGCTAGCCTGGATGAAAAGAGACAGATTCAGGATGAGTTAAACCATATTAGTAGAAAATAAACTTGCTACATGAAATTAGCATAATGATAGGTGGCATATGAGTTAATACGACAAATATGATTGATATGTTCTGAAGGTATAAACAACACCCTTGGAGTTGTTCGTGTACGTACTATGCTTATTAGGCTCAAGGATAAACATAAGAGAATAGCCACAGAAATGATGATTTAAGTCATTAATAGCACCGAATAATAAAATGATCAGTCAAATCCCTGATTAGATATTATATGTTATTAATATCTCAATTGTTAAAAATCAATCACTTATCGTAATAGGCGGGAGCTAAACAAGGCAAACGGTTACGAGAGATAGTGCTATATAAACCCGCCTTCCATATCTTGTATCCCCATAAAAAATTCTGCTAAATCATATTCTTTATTACAAAATTCTCTTATTGTTATCTATTATTCGAAGACTAATTCTTTCCTTCTTGAAAAAGAGTACAATCATCAATAAGATTTATGTTTTCTTTAGTCTTTCAGTTTATTTCTTATTATTATCTATTCCTTTTTTATATCATTTATATTTGGAGAAGTGAAATAAATTGATTGTTAGGAACCCAAATTGATTTGACTTCAAAAATCTTTTTCTTTGGTTAATCAGTTTGGTTCCGTTACTTAGAATCTAACAATCGTTTTACTTTCACTTTCAATTTATATTTTATCTTTAGCAACAAATTATATCTTGACCTCATCAATCATTTAGCAGGGGAATGGACAAGGGGGATCTCCTCCCCGAAATTCACGCACTCATTTTCCATAACACTCACCAGTCAAATCTGCTAATCGCAATATTGTGTAGTGAAATGAAGAACAACAAGGTTTTGCAGGATGACTTGATGCAATTCATTATTCAACAGATTGGTCGGTCAATACGAGCCATGACAGGCAATGTGCCAAGCATAGTTTCAGTTCCACCACCAATTACCACAATCACAGATAATCCCAATTTGAGGCTTCAAAATTTAGGAAGCAGGGAAATTTCAAACAACTCTAGAGTAGGAGGTTCAGGTACGCCAATAATCTGGATTTACAAAATCTATTTATAACCTCACAGAAACAACTCAAGGAGAAAAATGAATGGATATAAGAGATACCGAGTGTGCAACCGGTAATCAAAGGTATGGGTATGGACAAACATTTGCAACAACCATGAAAACCTAGCGCAACACCATTGCCGATACCAAAGGAAGTCAACATGCTAGATATTCCCAAATATGATGAAACATCCAATCCACGGGATCATGTGACTTCATTTTCTACAAGAGTCAAAGGCAATGATTTGAATAAGCAAGGAATAGAGTCGGTGCTGGTGAAAAATTGAAACCCTTACAAAAGGGACATTAACATGGTATTCTCTTTTACTTGAAAATTCAACTGAATTGTTTTTTGAGCTTGCATATTCATTTATCAAAGCACATTCGGGGGCCTAAAAAGTAGAAAAATAAATTGGAAACATCTTTAAATTACAGAAAGGAAGCACGCAATTACTCAAAGAATTTACAGATCGCTTCCGGTGAGGAAGAATGTTGCTACCCTCGTACCTAATAATTGTGAAAGAAGTTCATAAGCTATGAGGAGATTAAAAAAAATCTTGTAGGAATTCTCACCAACTACTTGAATGACATTTAATAATACGAATCTTAGAATAGAGGAAGACACAATGATTCTATCAAAGACAAACAACAAGTTCGGGCATCCTTTAGAGATGGTGCCTAAGAGGGCTAAATCTAAATGAAGTGCTTTAAGGAATAGGTTCGAACCTTATATGGGACCTGCACAATGAGATTATGTACACAAATTAGAACTGGCACAACCTAGTCATATATAGAGGCAGAGAGAAATAAATTCGCCTTTACAGGGTGGAAAAGATCCGGAAGACATGAAATATGATGATCATAGTTCAAGACGAAAGCTGGCTCACTACAATTTCAGTGTAAGTACTTCAGAATTAGTAGTAGTATTAAGAGGCGTGGAAGAAGGTACATCAACCTAAACGAATAAGGTCAGATCCTAGCAAAGGAGTTAGAAATTTTTGTGTGAATTCCATTATAACCATGAGCATAAAATAGTGGATTGTGAATTCTACAAGCAGAGGTCAATTATTTATTGAAGAAAGGTTATCTCACCGATCTATTTAGTGAAAAAGGCAAACAATCTTATATGAACTACACAGAAGAGCCACCAAAGCCTCCATCACCATAAGTGTCACACCTCCTTTTTCCGCCAAGGAGCGGGGAAAGGGAGTTTTCCCAATTAAAGTGACATTATCGAAATGTGATTAATTATTTATTCAGAGTCACCACTTGGGATAATTTATGGCGTCCCAAGTCACCGGTTTATTTTTAATCCCAAATCGAGGAAGTTTTAACTCTGTGTTAAAGTCTGCGAAACCAGAAGACCGGGTAAGGAATTCTGTTAACTCGAGAGAAGGTGTTAGGCATTCTCGAGTTCCGTGGTTTCAGCACGGTTGCTTAGTAATTTATACTTGGCTTAAATCGTTTAATCACTCATTTTTAGGACCTATGTATACTTTATCATTTATCGCTTCTATTATTCGTATTTGAAATTATCTTGAAACGAGCCACGCGTAGTGTACTCATTTTAGTTAATGCGCTAAACATCATGTCACACGTACGTGTACACGATTTGTCACGCTTAATTATTTTTTTTTTTAAAAACTCGTCCAAAGTTGCGCGAACGCATACCTCAGTTTTAATTTTGAGAATCGGCGCTTAAATCATATCACGCGTACGCGTACACAATTTTTCGCATTTAATTATTTAAGAAAAACTTCAAAGCTGCGCGAACGCGTAATCATAACAATGTCACGTGAACGTGTACATAATAACGATAATTTATTATGCGTACTTACCAACACCACTGGTACTTCGATTCCTCTTGAGCAACTTGTTTGAACTCCTAATTTACCATATATTACCTCGACTAACATATTCAGAGACATTCCGCTATGCTATTTCAAATCCATCTAGAATATACTTAGGCCAATTCTTCAAACTTAAATCTAATATTTTAACACACATACTTTGAGATAAATGATATAATCACATGGATAAGAAATTTTGCTAATTAAACTAATAATAATGAAACTCAACAACTAAATAAGAACAAACAATCAGAGGAAACACACCTCGTTCACATAGATTTCACAAAAACAAAATATGTATTCATAAACATAGTAATAGAACAAAACAAAATGAAAGAAGTAAATCTCACAGTGAACCTTCATAGAAGCGGAATTAGTTACTGTTAATCGGACCAAAAAATAGAAATCTCGAACGGAACGGAACAAAGACTTTGGACCAACGAACAGAGCTATGGTAGAGGGCGGTGAGACTCAATTGTATTTAGTATTCGGGTGAAGCTCACTGTCTCGTACTTCTTGTTTCCACCTCCCACCATCTTTTTTTTTTTAAACTTCAAAACAAGCAAAAACCCAAGAACGTATGTTTGTCTAATGCTCTGTTCCAAAAGTCTATCATTGTACATATACACAAAATCGGGCGGAGATAAAATACTAAAAATTGCTAAAAGTCTAGGTTTTTCAGAAAGATAAGATCGACTAAAATTGATGGTTCTTGGGGAAATTTGAGAAAAGACCAGATGCGTTTTCTTAGGGGTCGGTGGCGCTGCCTTAGTGTGAGAGAAGGGTTGTCTTTTTTGTCTTTCTCTCCTTCTCTAGGGTCTTGTGTGCTGATGGTTGTAGAAGATTGTATAGGTAGTGAAATTAGGGTTAAAATTTTATTGGGCTTTTGAAATTGGGCCAAAGATCATATATGGACTTTACACCCAAAAACTTACTCTTCCTTTTAAAATGATGCAAAATTTATAATTCTAAAAATATTAATTAAAACTTAATTAATTAAATATTAAAATAAAATCATTTTTGTATTTGTTTTTAATTTTGTACTTCAAATAAAGTAAACGAGTTAAAACTAGCTAAAATGACGATATTAGGCATAAACTAAATATTAAATGCTAAAATGTATAAAATCTTTGGGAGGGTCAAAAATTACGCGTCTACAGTTGCCCCTCTTTGACTGAAAACACGAAGAGTTTTCAGAAAAAGAACGACTAGACGGGATTTTTGACCCGACCCTTATTTAGAGAGACCAAAAACTTAAAGAAAAGGAGAATGTGACCGAGCCCTGGTATCTGAGCTGCCTACATATCCTTGGCTATAAAGGAATCAGGCCAGGTGTAGTTCAAAGATAGGAAGAGTGATGGAGGAGGATACCGAGATGGAGTGTCGAGTGAGGTGTCGTTCCGTCGAGGTTTCGTTCCGAGGTCCTGTTATTACATCCAAATCAGAAATGAAAAAAAAACTAACTAAGCCTATCAGCTATGAGTTACAAGATTCCTATCTATAAGTCTTCTGAAGCTTGATCTTGAGTCTTGAATGGTTTTCATGCAGACTCTAGATTTGAACCTTGACGTTTGCTAGCTGCAGGTGCTACTTCAATCTTTTTTTGTTTTTTTTTTTCCTTTTATTCTGGATTAAGACTACTTCTGCTGGTCATCTATTGTCGACTCGCATCCTTGTCGCGAGCTTCTGCTACTTCTAACCTGAATTGAATTTTGAAATGACATTCCCTTGTTCTCCAGGTGGGCGCCTGCTACTGACTTGAACTTTGAAAAAACTTTGAAATGAATTCCCTCATTCTCCTGGCGGACGCCTGATTGCCAAAACTTGAAATTGTATTCCCTTGTTCTCCAGGTGGGTGCCTGATTGTCAAAAACTTGAAATTGTATTCCTTGTTCTCCAGGTGGGCGCCTGATTGCCAAAACTCGAACTGTATTCCCTTGTTCTCCAGGTGGACGCCTGATTGCCAAAACTCGAAACTGTATTCCCTTGTTTTCCATGTGGGCGCCTGATTTTCACAACTTGAGATGTATTCCCTTGTTCTCCAGGTGGGCTCCTGATTGCCAAAAACTTGAATTGTATTCCCTTGTTCTACAGATGGGCGCCTGGTTGCCAAAACTCCAACTGTATTCCTTTGTTCTCTATGTGGGCGCCTGATTGCCAAAAACTTTAATTGTATTCCCTTGTTCTCCAGGCGGGCGCCTGATTGCCAAAAACTTGAATTGTATTCCCTTGTTCTCCAGGTGGGTGCATGATTTCCACAACTTGAAACTGTATTCCCTTGTTCTCCAGGTGGGCGCCTGATTGCCAAAACTTGAATTGTATTCCCTTGTTCTCTAGGTGGGCGCCTGATTGCCAAACTTGAAATTGTACTCCCTTGTTCTCCAGGTGGGTGCCTGATTGCCAAACTCGAAATTGTATTCCCTTGTTCTCCAGGTGGGCGCCTGATTGCC
>ML273939.1:0-14264 GCA_005239495.1 Nicotiana undulata | reverse complement strand
GGGGGGGGGGGGTGGTGAAGTGTGAAAAGGTTGTGGGGAGATATAAGCAGCAGTAGGAATCTGGATTTGTGACAACGGCGGAATGGTGACAAATCTTTCAGAGTAGTTAGCGGGGTACAATGACGGAGGACACCCACTAATCCAGGATTGGTATATTTTGGCCATATGTCCCTTCAACTTTAGGACCTCTTCTTTCAACTTAGATTCTGATTCAACAATCCCCTTGGGCGGGTCAACAACACATGTGTCCAAGTCTTTTCCAGTCATGGCTACCTCGCTATTTGACCTTGTATTGTACGGATGACTCGCCACAAACTAACCACCTTTTGTTATGATAACAATTAAAATACCACAGAGGAGCAAAATAAGCCAACATGTTAGCGTTAGGGCATTTATCAGATAAAAACATCACGTTGTGTGTAATGCACCTAGCATCAATTAATGGTTCATGAATGGCTTCGAGGGTCACAAGGTCATTTGGCATCATCCCAATTTTGTTTATTTCAGCCTCTTTTCTTTCATTTCTAGCACTTCTTGACTTGCTCATTTTCCTTCTTCTCTTTTCTTTCTAGTTATCATTAATTTCTTTCTGTCGCCTCACGTCCCACAAATTCATTTCCCTTTTTTTTTCTTTTCTTTTTTTTTTCTCTTTTTTTTTTTGATAATTTTTTTTAATGAATTGATTTGATCGAACCCTATGTAGGTTGCCTATGTATCATGTTCCACATGAATCAGACCAAGCGTAGTTCTAGAAAATTAATGAACAAATAAACTAAGAAAAAAAACAAAATCTTTTTGGATTTTTCATTTGTAACTCTTTTTTTTTTCGGTTTTTCAAATATAAAACATGCAATATTATAACAAAAGACTCGACAATCTTAACTAGACTGACAAACTCGATACTACTGTACAAGACTAAAAATTAAAAGACAACATAAAATAGACTCAAAAATAAAAACTTTCTTCAAGCAACTCTTGTATGCATGATCTTGACTAAAATGGTCCTAGGTATCTGTCATGCTCAAACTATAACAAATAGATCCATACCTGAATGGGAAAAATAAGATCAAATAGAGTTAGTGATTCAAGACACGTGTGAGACCACAATACTTCCAATTGAGCCATGCAAACATGATTGGGTTATTTTTTGTAAAAGTGGCTAGTCATGCAAATTCAACATGGATAGACCTTAGAATTGAGAGGACATCTTGTTGTACACTTCGCGCTCTAAGACATATGTTATTAAGGCACTTTGAAAAAAAACTAGCTCTATTTTGCAAAAACGGCCTACGTGGCCAAATGTGGCTAAAGTTGCAAGATTTGGCTAAGACCCCGCGAAGCCAAGAACCTAAGACTCACTAAGAATACCGGACCCTATGTGGGCTGCCTACGTATCGCGCCCCGAAAGACGAGAATCAGATTTGCATAATTCGGGCAGATTGGATACGAGAGAGAATTTAAAAGAAAAAAAATGACTAGTAAAAAAAAACACATTTTATCTCTTCTTTTTTTTTTGAAAAATGATGAAAACTGTAAAATCTTTTTGGATTTTCTTTTTCTTTTTTTTTTTTAAAATATATTTTTCTTAACAAAATGAAGGGAACGTGCAAAATCTTTTTTTATTATTATTTCATTTTCATTTTTTTTTGGTCTTTTTCTTGAAAGAAAATAAATAAATAAATAAATTTGCGAAAGAAATATATAATTAGCCCTACTTGCTTCATTTTCACACTTAACCCTTCTTTCTTTCTCATTTTCCCTCAACCAACATTGGTCCGCCAAATGACGCCTTTTACCCTCGAGGAATACAACATGTAGCACATAACATGCATAAAAAATGGTCTTTTATTTTTGGGTACACCTGTCCTAGACGGACCCAACCCCTGTGTTGAGTCCCCTAAGTCAAATGCACGTGATGCAAATAATCGTTCCTATTAAGGATCCGACATGGGATTTTGTTATTCTAGGTTTAAACCTGAGGTTGTGTTCTAGACCTGGGTACCCGAGCGGACAGCTGGAGCCAAGGTGGGGGCAACGTACCGGGAGCACGAAAGTCTACCCGGACTTGTTGCTGGTCCATCCTCGTTCTTATTTGGTACGACCTCTAACAGAAAAGCGGGCCACGCGAACGTGTGCACCATTTATTTTTAGAAGACTCAAAGGGGTTGGCGTAAGGAAGCAATTCAAATACAGATCAAATAATATTAAAGCGGTAAATGAATAGACATTAGCAAATTAGGCCCACAAAATACAGTAATATCACAATCAATGAAGCCAAGTAAAAACACATAAAAAAGCTCGAATTCTTGAACCCTGAACCAGAGATTCTGGGTTCTTTTCCCCAGCAGAGTCGCCAGAGCTGTCACACCTCCTTTTTCCGCCAAGGAGTGGGGAAAGGGAGTTTTTCCAATTAAAGTGACATTATCGAAATGGGATTAATTATTTATTCAGAGTCACCACTTGGGATAATTTATGGCGTCCCAAGTCACCGGTTTATTTTTAATCCCAAATCGAGGAAGTTTTGACTCTGTGTTAAAGTCTGCGGAACCAGAAGACCGGGTAAGGAATTCCGTTAACCCGGGAGAAAGTATTAGGCATTCTTGAGTTCCGTGGTTTCAACACGGTCGCTTAGTAATTTATACTTGGCTTAAACTGTTTAATCACTCATTTTTAGGACCTATGTATACTTTATCATTTACCGCTTCTATTATTCGTATTTGAAATTATCTTGAAACGAGCCACGCGTAGTGTACTCATTTTAGTTAATGCGCTAAACATCATGTCACACGTACGTGTACACGATTTGTCACGCTTAATTATTTTTTTAAAAAAAAACTCGTCCAAAGTTGCGCGAACGCATACCTCAGTTTTAATTTTGAGAATCGGCGCTTAAATCATATCAGGCGTACGCGTACACAATTTTTCGCGTTTAATTATTTAAGAAAAACTTCAAAGCTGCGCGAACGCGTAATCATAACAATGTCACGTGAACGTGTACATAATCACGATAATTTATTATGCGTACTTACCAACACCGCTGGTACTTCGATTCCTCTTGAGCAACTTGTTTGAACTCCTAATTTACCATATATTACCTCGACTAACATATTCAGAGACATTCCGCTATGCTATTTCAAATCCATCTAGAATATACTTAGGCCAATTCTTCAAACTTAAATCTAATATTTTAACACACATACTTTGAGATAAATGATATAATCACATGGATAAGAAATTTTGCTAATTAAACTAATAATAATGAAACTCAACAACTAAATAAGAACAAACAATCAGAGGAAACACACCTCGTTCACATAGATTTCACAAAAACAAAATATGTATTCATAAACATAGTAATAGAACAAAACAAAATGAAAGAAGTAAATCTCACAGTGAACCTTCATAGAAGCGGAATTAGTTACTGTTAATCGGACCAAAAAATAGAAATCTCGAACGGAACGGAACAAAGACTTTGGACCAACGAACAGAGCTATGGTAGAGGGCGGTGAGACTCAATTGTATTTAGTATTCGGGTGAAGCTCACTGTCTCGTACTTCTTGTTTCCACCTCCCACCATCTTTTTTTTTTTAAACTTCAAAACAAGCAAAAACCCAAGAACGTATGTTTGTCTAATGCTCTGTTCCAAAAGTCTATCATTGTACATATACACAAAATCGGGCGGAGATAAAATACTAAAAATTGCTAAAAGTCTAGGTTTTTCAGAAAGATAAGATCGACTAAAATTGATGGTTCTTGGGGAAATTTGAGAAAAGACCAGATGCGTTTTCTTAGGGGTCGGTGGCGCTGCCTTAGTGTGAGAGAAGGGTTGTCTTTTTTGTCTTCTCTCCTTCTCTAGGGTCTCTATGTGCTGATGGTTGTAGAAGATTGTATGGGTAGTGGAATTAGGGTTAGGATTTTATTGGGCTTTTAAAATTGTGTCAAAGATCATATATGGACTTTACATCCAAAAACTTACTCTTCCTTTTAAAATGATGTAAAATTTATAATTCTAAAAATATTAATTAAAACATAATTAATTAAATATTAAAATAAAATCACTTTTGTATTTGTTTTTAATTTTGTACTTAAAATAAAGTAAAAGAGTTAAAACTAGCTAAAATGACGATATTAGGCCTAAACTAAATATTAAACGCTAAAATGTATAAAATCTCTGAGAGGGTCAAAAATTACGCGTCTACAATAAGTACAATGAACGTTATAACCAAATGTGAAGAGGTTAGTGGGGTAACATACACGACAACAAAAAGAATAACTAAAATATCTGCGACACATGGAAAACATATTCGACAAATCATAGAGGGATATAGCATAACATTTGATGATGAAGACGCAAATGACTTATTCATACCCCAAAATGACGCATTGGTAATTTCCTTACTTTTTTATGTTACTATGTTAAAAGAGTTTTGATTGATCCTAGTAGTTCAGTAAATATTATACTTCCACAAGTGGTTATAGAGATGCAAGAACTGGACCAGATAATATCCAAAGCTCGATCATTGTCTAGGTTTGAGAACTCAAGTGTAATAACCAAGGGAGAGATCACATTATGATACTAAATTTCAAGTGGTAGAAGCTGATGTGACTTACAACATAATTCTAAGAAAACCATGGATTCACTTGACGTCACATCAACTTATCAAATTCCCATCGGGTATTTGATAGAGTAGGGAAGATCAATGAACAACATGAGAAACAAATATGGTGGCCATTGCAAGTGGAGCAACTAAGGATGGAGAAAAAAAATAGCAATTATAAAGCCAAGCTAAAGAAACCACTGAGCCCTCAGCAATTGCAGTATTAGGCACGATTATCAAAGCTGATGTTGACGGAAGGCAAGATGTGATCAAGGAATCAGAGGAACATGATACAATTAAAACAACATTGAAAGAGCTTGAAGCTGTAATTCTATTCGACCACTGGCTAGAGACAAAAGTTTACATTGGGACAAATCTTAGCTCGAAGCTAAATGTAAGTTAATTGAATTTTTATGAGCTAATCCTGATTGCTTTACTTGGTCGCATTCGGACATGATAGGTATACCATCAGAGTAAATGACTCACAAACTTAGTGAAGATCAATTACACCCACTGATAAAATAAAAGGAGGGGAAGAAAAGTGCTTGGGGCAACCTGGAAAATATACATCTACAGGAATTAGCTTATCGACTCCCCGAACAGTACTATAAGAATCGGTACTAAACATCCCGCCCGTAATTGTACTGGCTCCCATAACAATTAACATATTTTGGTTCAGGCATTTGCTCATATAATCTCACTAAAGAGGGGGCCATTTTCATTGTTACTGTTCCGGCTATTAAAATTAGATCCGCTTGTCTAGGACTCGATCTTGGTACTAGCCCATAATGATCAAAGTCGAAGTGTGAGCCTATTAGTGAAGCAAATTCAATGAAGCAACAACTGTTACCATAGAGAAGCAACCATAAACTAGAGAGTCTTGACCAATTTGAAAGATCATTTAATGTAGTTGAAATAATTGAATTTTGGGTTGTTCGATCAAGTAAAGGAAATTTAATGGAATTCATAACTGTCTAAATCTTATTTTTTTNCATTGTTACTGTTCCGGCTGTTAAAATTAGATCCGCTTGTCTAGGACTCGATCTTGGTACTAGTCCATAACGATCAAAGTCGAAGCGTGAGCCTATTAGTGAAGCAAATTCAATGAAGCAACAACTGGTACCATAGAGAAGCGGCCATAAACTAGAGAGTCTTGACCAATTTGAAAGATCATTTAATGTAGTTGAAATAACTGAATTTTGGGCTGTTCGATCAAGTAAAGGAAACTGAATGGAATTCATAACTGTCTCAATCTTATTTTTTCCGTTTTTCTTTTTATTGTCTGAATATTCAGAAGCTAAGACCATTCCAATGCCCCCTTTCGCCATGCATAAACTAAACCAATAATTAAGATAAGCACAAAAATGAAAGCTTCTATAAATACGGATACACCCAATACGTCGAAACTCATTGCTCATGGATAAAGAAAAATTGTTTCAACATCAAAAATAACAAAAACTAGAGCAAACATATAATAACGGATTCGGAATTGTAACCAAGCATTGCCCATTGGTTCTATACCCTCAAATATAAGGTAATACAAGATGAAGTAATTAAATTCTTAAAAACAGGTTCTATTCGAGAGGTAAAATATACTGATTGCCTAGAAAATACTATTGTAGTTCAAAAACAATAATGGTGAATGTGGGGTATGTGTATACTATTGTCACGACCCGAATCCTAATCCAGGTCGCGATGGCGCCCAACACCGTAGTCAGGCAAGCCAACATCAATCTACTAATGGGTTCATTTAATTTACCAAAATATTTTTCCATCCCTTACTTGACTTAAATTTAAGACATTAGGTAAAGACGAGTAACTCATGCAATTTTTGACAGAAATAACCATAAAAGTCATAGATTAATATTTACATCCTAAAAATAATGTCTACTTACGTGTGTACTAGGAACTGGTGTCACAAGTCTACAAACATACAAGTAGAGTAAAAACAAAAGAAGTAATACATTGTCCTACTGTCTAAAAAGGAATAGACATAAATAACTAAAGAAGGCTCCATAGTGCTGCTGAGGGTCATCAAGATGAGCAACTCACCATGAAGTCTAGACCAGGTATATATCAGGGACGAACTCGAGACTGATACCCAGATGCACCTGCCTCAGAACCTGTACAATTAAGTACAGAGCGTAGCATGAGTACATAAAATAATATGTACCAAGTAAATATCCCGTCTAATCTCGAAGAAGTAGTGACGAGAGGTCGACTTGACACTTACTAGGGTCCAACATTATATTTAAGTAAATGTTTGAGGAGAATAGGAGGTAAGCATGGATAGTAAAGCAGTAAATATCGAATCATAACCACAACATCTAATTACGTGGTGAAACACCAATATACTAATTTCCAATTCATTTTCCAGGATATTCAACAGTTTAACAGCCGTGAAAATATCAAACATATAGCACGCACATAATGGGTTGGGGACAAGTGGTCTAGGCTAACATAATAATATCTGTGCACTGCCGAAGGGTCGAACGACGCGAATCACAGATGCATCTATTAACCTGCCATGGCGTACGGCCCGCTCCCATGAGAGTAGGGGGAAGAATCACTCCGCTTGCGGAATATAATTTGCGAAGAAGTCACACACAAACACAACACACAAACACAACATTTTCCTTAAATCTTTTCCAAAGTAACAATTCGTTTAAAAACAACAACTTCTGAGTTCTCTTGAAACAAAGTTGCATACATTGAAGTCACAAGGCATATAGTTCAATTTAATGAAATTTACAAGGCATGGTGTGAACCTAATTACCCCGGACATGGCAAGAATAGTCATTACGCACGGACTCTTGTCACCTCGTACGTACGTAGTCCCCACAAATAATAACACATAATCATTTATTTCACCTATGGGGACAATTCCCTCATACAAGGTTAGAAAGGAGACTTACCTCGTGTCAAGTCTACTTTCCGGGTCAAGAATGCGCCCAAAACTCCAAATTCTTCGCCCAAGAACTCGAAGCTAGCCAAACATCACATTGACAAGTCAATCTATGCTCAAAAGTCTGTAATTCTCCTACTTAAATTATCATTTCAACCTAAATTGAAAAATCCTAAAATACACCTCTGGGACCACATGCTCGGATTCCGGAAATATTCGAAGGAAACAATCACCCATAGCCTAAGGATCAATATTATATAGTTTTTGTATGATTCCATAATTAATTTCTTGGTAAATTCTCATTTTTACCAAAACCTAGGTTTTACTCTAAACCCATGATTTCTACTAAATTAAGCTATTAATCTACTCAAGAATTCAAGTATTAAACTCACTTCATGGTAGGAATTACTTACCTTACAATTCCTAGGTCGAATCTCTTCTTCACTAGCTCTCAGAATCGTCCAAAGTAATGAAAAATGGTCCAAAAAGGGCTAAGTCTCGCATTTAAGACGACCTTACTGCCTACAGGTTTTTCGCACCTGCAACTCGAGGACCGCACTTGCGGTCTCGCATCTGCGAGAAAAATCTCGCACCCGCAGAAAGTGGAAAAGTGGCTAGTGGTCGCACTTGTGGAGCGGAGTCCGCACCTGCGGCTCTGCTTCTGCGAAAAAGTGTCTACACTTGCAGAACTGGGCAACTCCCCCTTGGGTTGCACCTACGAGGCTGGGACCGCATAAGCGGTCTCGCACCTCTGGCTAATCCTCCCCAGGTGCGGTCACACCAGATATTGTGCACCAACAGTCTTTTAAGTCTGGTTTATGCCTCGCTCGATGTTCGAAAGGCATCCGGGCCCACCCGAGGCCCCCTCCAAATATACCAACAAGTCCTAAATCATAATACAGACTCGTTCGAGCCTTCGAAACGTCTGAAACAACGCTAAATCTAAATATCATACCCCAAAACCTATTGGATCAAACTTAAGAACTTTATGTTCTTGAATTCACTTTCAACACGCCGAACCGTATCTATACTACTCGGAATGACACCAAATTTTGCGAGCAAGTCATAATGACATAACAAAACTATTCCCGATCTTGGAATTCCGTTCGGATCTCGATAACACAAAAACACGTTCCAAACCTCAAGTTTGAACTTAAGGAAACCTTATTTTACTACTAGACGCCAAAATGCTCCCGGGTTGTCCAAAACCCGTTTCGAACATACGCCCAAGTCCGAAATCATCTAAAGAACCTAATGGAACCTTCGCATCTCGATTCCGAGGTCATTTGCTAAAAATGTTGACCGAAGTCAAACTTGGCCTTTAAGGCCAACCTTAAGAAACTAAGTGCTCTTATACTACTTCAAACTCCTCCAAACCTCGAACCACCCATCCCCGCAAGTCATAAATCAGTAAAATCAACTACGGGAAGTCTCTTTTAGGGGCACGGGGTTCTAGAACGCAATACGACCGGCCAGGTCATTACATTCTCCACCTCTTAAACAAACGTTCGTCCTCGAACGGGTCTAGAATCATACTTGGAGTGCTGAATAGGTGTGGATATCTGCTCCGCATGTCCTCCTCGGACTCCCAAGTCGCCTCCTCGACTGGTTGGCCCCTCCACTGGACCTTTACGGTAGAGGCCCTCTTGGACCTCAACTGGAGATCCTGCCTGTCTATAATAGCAACTGGCTCCTCCTCGTAGCCCAACCTCTCATCTAGTTGAATGGTGCTGAAATCTAACACTTGAGAGAAGTCGGCGTGGTATCTCCGGAGCATGGACACATGAAAGACCGGATGAAATCCTGATAGACTGGGAGGTAAAGCAAGCTCGTAGGCAACCTGCCCAACTCGTCTCAACACCTCAAATGGGCCTATAAACCTCGGGCTTATCTTGCCCCTCTTCCCAAACCTCATAATACCCTTCATCGGCGAGACCTTCAGCAAAACCTTCTCGCCCTCCATAAATGATACATCACGCACCTTCTGATCCGCGTAACTCTTCTGTCTGGACTGAGTTGTGCGAAGTCTCTCTTGAATCAATTTCACCTTTTCCAAAGCATCCTTCACTAGATCGGTGCCATATAACTTAGCCTAGCCAGACTCAAACCACCATATGGGAGAACAACATCACCGACCATACAAAGCCTCAAATGGAGCCATGTCAATGCTGGATTGATAACTGTTATTATAAGCAAACTCGCCCAAAGGCAAGAACTAGTCCCACTGCCCTCCAAAGTCAATCACACATTCTCTGAGCATGTCCTACAATATCTGAATTATCCGCTTTGACTGCCCGTCGGTCTAAGGGTGGAATGCTGTGCTGAGCTCTACCCGGGTGCCTAACTCACTCTGTACTGCTCTCCAAAAGTGCGAGGTGAACTGAGGAACTCGATCTGATATAATGGATACAGTCACACCGTGCAACCGAACTATCTCCCGAATGTAGATCTAGGCCAACCTCTCATAAGTATAAGTAGTAGCTACTTGAATGAAATGCGCCGACTTGGTCAACCTGTCCACAATGACCCAAACCGCATCAAGATTCCGCAAGGTCCGAGGCAATCCAACTACGATGTCTATAGTGATGCGCTCCCATTTCCACTCAGGTATAGGCATCTGCTGAAGTAGGCCTTGCCGCGCCCCCTTTTTCCCTTAAGCGAAGATCAGGCTTATGACATTCTGACAATTCCTTTTAAAGGAAGAGGGTTAAAAGAAGAGTCGCCACCTAACGATTTTTAAGGTGCATTAGGGCACCTAGAGTGATGAACTCATGAGACTACTTTGCATTACCAGAGATTGGTTAAGGGCTAGAAATTATCCCAAGGGAAAGGTATTAGGCACCCCTCAAGATCCAAAACTGTGGTTCCCGGCCAAATGGTTTTCGTGAATTTGTAAAATAAGCAAGTAGCAAGTAATGGCTCAAATAAGAGGGGATTTCAAATAAGCATTGGAGTTATTAACTTTTGAAAGAACTAATAAAACATTTGAGAGAAAGACATCCTAGGTTTGAAACAACATGGATCACATCAATGCAATACCCGATAGACACTCCTCAGAGAGGGGATACACGTGGTATTAGCACACCGGTCCTCAAATCCATATTCTACCCTTTCCCACCCCGTGAGGGAAACTAAAGCGTGTGTTGGTCACGAATTCTATTGCGTGCTATTACCCGTCCCATCCTATCAGTCCCAGAGGAGGCTAGGACTACTATCCTAAAAGGAAAGTACTAGGCTGACCCCCTAGGTTTAAAGGACAAAATTCTAAGCGACAAGCAAAGACAATTGGGACTGCAAATATGGGAAAACACATAGAGGCAAATATGAGGCTCAAATATTCCTTCACAAGTTATGCACATAATTAGCACGACTCAAACACAAGTAAGGTCGTTTAACTTCAGGACCTAAGGCATGATGTCTAGGCGAGAATGCAATAACAAGGCAGTTTTATTACTGATTTTAGAGAAGGAATTGTACCAGTTTCTAAAATACTAATTTTAACCTGTTGTTAGTCAAACAGTATGTGTGGAGAGTAGATTTCCTATTTTAACTGATCCAGCACCTAAGGCTTGCCTAGGTGTACCAATTATTACGGGAACTTGTTCAAATAGCATTAGTAAACCAACTATTTTAGGTGTCTAGAATCATAAGGCATTACCAGCTTTCTTTTAGAGGAATCAAGTGAGGTTCTTATACCTATTATACATTAGTCTAGGTGTAACTGGGCGGATACAGTCTTATAACACGATATCTAATGTATGTACAAAGTGTATATGCAGAATTCCTGAACATGATTTTCTAAATGCACAATAAAGAGGCAAAATGAGGTGTATGCAAGATTCCTGAACATGATTTCTAAATGCGCAGTACTCTCAGTTATTAAATCACAGTTTAGAAAGACTATTTGGAAGAGAAGATTATTAATGTTGTCGTAGAAAACAAGATCTCTAAGTGTGCGGCATTATGAAATAAAATTGCAGCTTGTTAACACATTTGTCCAAAAGCAGGTTTTTTAACAAAACACAATTGGTATGAACAGAGTCACATATTAGCAATTCTTGTCGTTATTAGATCCTATGAACATGATTTCTAAGTGAATACCATTATGATGAGAGGTGAAATAAATAAACCTAATTTCCATGGTATCTAATGCATGATTGGCATGTTGTTCCTAAGCATGGTGGCTATTGCACATATAGGAAAAGTAAACCTATGGGCATGATTTCTACCCGTGTCTATACTAAGTATGCATGCCCCACCCATTTCACTATCCAACCCCAGGATCATTTATACAATCAGTTGTTATAGACCAGTGTTACACGAATTACATAAGTAAATAAGAAAATTAAGAAGTTACACTATATGGAGCCTACCAATAGGCCCAAGTCTCCAGGTCCTTAATGCCATATGCCATAACCTTTCAAAACCCGGGTGTGTCAGAGTTCCTAAGGACCTCGGGGAATCCCAGGCAGTGCTCACACCCAGGTACCCTAGCCAAGAGGGAGTAAGTGCAGTGTGGGAATGCCAGCCTTGTGTGTCAGAGTTCAGTGGGTACTCAAAGGGTCCCAAAAGCAGTGCTCACACGAAGGGGGCTTAACTTAAGAAACTAGGAGTAGAGTGAGATGTGCTCATAATTTAGGAAGTTTAAGTAAAATAATGTTGAAAAGAAAAAAACAGTTTGAAAAGAAGGAGGGCTTGTAGTAAAGATAGAACAAGGATTCGGTTGTTGAAAACAGTTTACAACTCAAAACAAACAAAGCCAGCATCACATAAAGGACCCAGGGAGATCCAACAATCACAAACAAGGGTGAGAGGTTTGAGGGACAAATACACAGGCGACTTCATACATAGACGCATAATCAAAGGGGTTTCTAAGGGTTAAGGGATGTGAGTAAGTGTCAAATTAGAGCAACATATCAACCAAACAACTAATATCATGACTGAGTTAACATATTAGTCATAAGAATGGTGATGCATATAAAGAACAGAGGTTGAGTGCAGAGAGACACATTGATCATTCAGGGTAAAGTGAAAATAGACATGTAAAAGAGATTCAGAATTCTAAATGCATGTTGAACAGCAGAACCACAAGTAGAGACATATAAGAAATACAAGGAACTGAACCATTAATAGAAACATATTGGTTTGATGACTGAAGATTAAATAAGAACATACCAGTATGACGGAGAAAACAATAATGCAAGAAGAGATAAGAGATGCACAGTAGTCAGCCGTGGCTTACAGCCGGCTCACTTAAAGTAATAGAAAGTAGCACAGAAGAGAGGGTGAAGAAAGTATAGAACCCTTTTCTTTGTAAAAGAGAGTGCACATATCAGTTTTTGTATCTATGTCTGTGTGTGTGTGTGATGAATGAGTAGAGTGTATATATAGTTCTTAAAACGAGTACATGGTAACGTAATTATAGAAATAGTACCAATTAAAATCAATTAGAGGTCTGGACTCCCTTCAATCAAGGAGTCATGATTCAAACAGGTGTAAATTGTATCAAAATAAGGAAAGAATCACTTAGAAAGCTGTTTATACCATAATATGAGTAGTAAAGAATGTGGCATGTAGTAAGGTCAAGTACATAGTATCTCAAGCAAGGAAAATATATACTGAGTGCATTTATATGGTAAAAAGCATGAGTCAATTCTGAAAATTAGTCAAAGAATCACGGATGGGACTAAAATCACAAGGAGTCATTCTTAACTAAGGAAAGTATCTCACAAACAAGGAAATCATTCCAATCAATACGGATTGTATGCATAAATTATAGATTCAAGGAGAAACCAGCCTTAATTAAAGAATTGTCTCAAGAATCAGGGGTGCAAGCAAGGTAAAGTTGTAGACGAACAGGAATAAAATCAATTAGGCAAATTATAGGAAAGTAAAAGCATCACAGATTCGAGGCTAGCACACATTCAAACGAACAATGGGAATTAGAGAGTTGAAAACCCTAGTGACTACAATAGCACAATCACACAAGTTCAGAGACAAAGCAGTAATGTTGAACATGATATAAGCAAAGAGAACTAATCGGAAACCCTAATAAGAAACAACATGATAAAATCACAGAGAAGCTTAACATTTATGAGAAATAAGAGTTCGTGCATTTAAACAAACATATCAATCACAGATGGACTTAGAATTTAGGGAAAACTAGGATTTTCTGTAAAGTAGGTTAAAATGAACAGAAAACTTCGAATAAATCGTTGAATCATAGAAAGAATCATAGAATGACATTAAAAACAGAAGCAAAATCATTTTTTTTGAAAGGGGGGGTTATGAAACCCTAGTTTTGAGACGAAAGGTCGTTTAGAAATAGGAAGATTTTCGAAAGAAAAAGCTTTATAGCATATACAGATCTAAGACAGATCTAAAGGAAATCGTGACAATACCAAGAGTTAGGGTTTCAGAGAACCCAGAGAAACAAGAAAACCTTAAAGATGTCGCCGGCTTTAGCCGAAAAAGTCTTAGCTCTTACTCAGACGACCGAATATGGCCGGAATGGCACGAGGGACCATGAGAGGTAAGAGAACCGCTCCAGGTTTGCCTGAGGGCCTTAGGGTGCCATCAGGCCGGTGTAAGGCGGACAAATAACCAGGAGATGATGGGTAGCCATAGTTTCCGGCGAGGGAATCAGCCAGAGAAGATGAACAAGCTTCATCAGAAGAGGAAAGCAAGGGGAAGGTTCTAGAGAGAACTAGAGAAGAATAGAGAGAGAATGAGAGATGGAAAATGAGGGGTCGGACGGGGGG
>ML273938.1:15780-36567 GCA_005239495.1 Nicotiana undulata | reverse complement strand
AAATCAGTTAGAAATCAATTTACCATGATAAATCTTAAGTTATTATGCAATTTAAATGATAACAGTAATAATAGAGTTGAAAAGGAAGCATTATGTAGAAGGAAATAAGGAACTTTAGTGAAAATATCCGGTGCTCGTCACCTCACGTACACGGGGTTTTTATAGCAAAAACCAGTAAAAATGCCTAAGGGAAATTCCCCAACACAAAGTTAGGCAAGCCACTTACCTCGACTGTGCAAATCAATCAATAATCACGCTCTTACCACGAGTATCCAACTACGGGTGGCCCAAATCTATTCAATTCGATGGTATAATGTAAATATAAATTCAAGAACTCAAGATAACTAATTATTTCGGAACTAAAACGCGAAATTAGAAAATTTGACCAAAACGCCCCTCGGGCCCACGTCTTGTATTCGGGTAAAATTTATATTTTCTGAACCCTTATTAACTCACGAGTCTAACCATATGAAAATATCTCAAATCGGAGGTCGAATACCCAATCAAAACCCCAAAAATCGGTCTAGGAAGTTTCTTCCAATTTTCCCAAATTTCAACTCAAAAATATCGAATTTAAGGGTGGAATTTAAGATTAGGAATATGGGAATTAACCTATGGTGTTTAGTAATCACTTACCTCGATTACCCAGGTGAAAATCCTCTCAAAGATCGCCTCTCCCGAACTCCCAAAACTCAAAAATGGTGAAATAACATAACCCTCGGATTTTTGGAATATGAACAGGGATTCCCGCGCCTGCGGTCCCTTTCACCGCACCTGCGGAAAAGGCATCGCAGGTGCGGGTTTCACTTAAGCTGGACAGAGGTCGCACCTGCGGGCCTTTTGTCGTTGGTGCGGCTCCGCACCTGCAGAAACCCAATCGCACTTGCGGAGACTAGGAAGGCCCGACCCAACCTCGCACCTGCGGCTAGGGGGCCGCTCCTGCGAGCTTGCACCTGCAGAATTTCCATCGCAGGTGCGGAAACACCAGAAGGAGCCTGGTTCAGCAATTTACCAAGTCCAAAATTCTTCCATTAAGCATCCAGAACAACCCCGAGGCCCCCGGGACCTCAACCAAAACCACCAACTGACCCCAATACTCCATTCAAACTTGGTCGAGCCTTAAAAACACGTCCCATAACATCAAAATACTCAAATATGCATAGATTCAAGCCTAAGAACTTAGGAATTTTCAAGAATTCACCCCCGACGCCGAACCACGTTTAACCTCATCCGAATGACCTCAAATTTTGCACACAAGTCATAAATGACATTCCGGACTTGCTGTCGCTTTCA
Organism: Nicotiana undulata; assembly: GCA_005239495.1. Taxonomy (NCBI): domain Eukaryota; kingdom Viridiplantae; phylum Streptophyta; class Magnoliopsida; order Solanales; family Solanaceae; genus Nicotiana; species Nicotiana undulata. Next base: position 35,274 of record ML273938.1, on the reverse strand, counting down.
AAATTCCATTCCGAGTCCGATATCAAAATCTCACCTATCGGCCGAAATCGCCGAAATTCTAACTTTCGCCAATTCAAGCCTAGATCTACGTCTGGCCTCGAAAACACATTCCGAACATGCTCCCAATCCCGAAATCACCCAACGGAGCTAACAGAGTCAACAGATTCCCATTCCGGATCCGTCTTCACACAGCTCCTGCTACGGTCCAATTTCTAAGGTTAAAGCTCACCTTAAAGGACTATATGTCCGAAAACACTCCAATTTTCATCACTCAACTCTCTGACTCATTCCATTAGCATAATAAGACATGGAAGACACAGTTATCAGGGGATCGGGGCGCTAACTCTCAAAATGTCCGGCCAGGTCGTTACACAGGGGCTCGGGCAACCGACCAGCCCAGTCCATATATTTGATTACTCGGGGTGCTTCGATGAGTTCTTTTAATGCACCACTGCTACGAGATTCCTCCAACGGTTATTCCGGCTATTTGGTATAAACTCGGTATGAGCAGCTGGATCATTATATCAGAGCACTCAGGCTACGTGCCCCATTGCAGTTACAACTCAACTTACATGACCAACTAGGGAAAAAAGGGGTCGGGATGTCGAAGGTGGAGGTCAGATTCCTAGAGGTGGAGACCCAGCCTATTGATATATTTTTTATGGTATGGCTTAGGTCGTTATATCAAATGGTGCCATTACAAGTACAATCTTTTGTTATTATAAAGTGATAATTTTCTTAACTTGATTCGATTATGAGTACCTAGGAAAGTCCTCCTAATATGCTCCACTCATGGGTGAGCTTCGTAACTCAAAAATCTACTTATGTGAATACTTGTATTGAGAAATTCTATGGAGATAGCTATGTCTGTCATTACGTGTTGTAATTTTGTTTAACGAAAAATATTTAAAAGAAGAAAATGGAATGTTTCGATTGGCATGATGTGCATACTACTTGTGATTCGGAACTGAGGATGAGATCCTCGCATTTATATATGATTTGATATGTTTAAATCGGGCTACGAGCCGGGGTGGAAGTTATATAAGGATGAGATCCTTGTGATGAAAATTCTTGTGTTTAAATTCTCCCTTGTGAAATTAAAATTTGTACCATAGTACTAATAGGGAGTCATGCCTGTTAGGTTTATTTGAAATTTTTGTGTAAAAAAAAATTATTTGTGCATAATTTGCCAAATTCGTGCTTTAATTATTGAGCTTTAACCTACAAGGTAGGTGCCCGCCCATGTGGAGTTAAATGAGACACGTTAATTCGGGTATATAATTACGAGGTCTTCAAGCATCCTATCTCGTTATCAGTAGTGTGAAGGTTTGAAAGGAGATTATTGTTAACATGAAGTTATTTGATAATTCTGTAATTGGCTATGAACAACTATTAAGAAAATAGAGGCAGTCAAGAATTGGCCTAGACCCACTACAACCACGAAAATCAGGAGTTTCTTGGGTTTGGCGGGTTACTACCGTTGTTTTGTGGAGGGGTTTTCATCTATATCAGCCCATATGACTAAATTGACTCAGAAAGGTGCCCCGTTCAAATGGTCAGACGAGTGTGAGGAGAGCTTTCAGAAGCTCAAGACAGCCTTGACTTCAGCATCGGTGTTGGTGTTACCATCAGGTTCAGGTTCTTTCATGGTGTATTGTGATGCATCTCGTATTGGACTTGTCGCAGTATTAATGCAAGATGGCAAGGTGATTGTGTGTGCGTCACGACAGTTGAAGGTTCATGAGAAGAATTATCCTGTCCATGACTTGGAGTAGGCAGCCATTGTTCGCGCATTGAAGATTTGGAGGCACTATCTTTATGGTGTGCCGTGTGAGGTTTACTTAGATCATCGTAGTGCCCAGTGCTTGTTCAAGAAAAAGGATCTAAACTTGAGGCAGTGGAGATGGTTAGAGTTATCGAAAGATTATGATGTCACTATATTATATCATCCAGGGAAGGCCAATGTGGTGCCCGATGCATTAAGTAGGAAGTCGGTGAGTATGGGCAGCCTTGCATGTATTCCAGCCGGTGAGAGACCATTGGCTTCAAACATTCAGACTTTGGCTAATCAGTTTGTGAGGTTGGATATTTCGCCCAGCAGTGTTCTAGCTTGTACTGTCGCTCGGTCTTCTTTACTTGAGCATCTCAGAGATCGGCAGGATGATGACCCGCATTTGATGGTCCTTAGGGACAGAGTTAGGCACGGTGGTGCCAAGAAGGTTACAGTTGGTGATGACGGTATTTTGAGGATGCAAGGTCGTATATGTGTGCCTAATGTTGAGGGCCTTCGTGAGTTGATCCTTGAGGAGGCTCACAGTTCTAAGTATTCTATGCACCCAGGTGCAACCAAGATGTATCAGGACCTGCGACAACATTATTGGTGGAGAAGGATGAAGAAATATATTCTTGCTTATGTGCCTCATTACTTAAATTGCCAACAGGTGAAGTATGAGCATAAGAGACCCGGTGGGTTGCTTCAACAGATAGAGATTCCTGAGTGGAAGTGGTAGCGTATCACTATGGACTTCGTTGTTGGACTCCCATGGACTCAGAGGAAGTTCAATGTCGTTTGGGTTATTGTGGATAGGCTGACTAAATCTGCACACTTCATTCCTATGGCAAGTACTTACACTTCGGAGCGGTTGGCAGAGATATATATTCGAGAGGTTGTTTGCCTTCACGGTGTGCCCCTGACTATCATTTCTGATCGGGGTACGCAATTTACTTTGCACTTTTGGAGGGCGGTTTAGCATGAGTTGGGTACACGAGTTGAGTTGATCACATCATTCCATCCTCAGACCGATTGGCCGTCCGAGCGTATCATTCAGATTTTGGAAGATATGCTCCGGGCTTGTGTTATTGACTTTGGAGGTTCTTGGGATCAGTTTTTGCCGTTAGCGGAGTTTGCTTATAATAATAGCTATCAGTCGAGCATTTAGATGGCTCCTTATGAGGCATTATATGGTAGACGGTGCAGATCGCTAGTTGGATGGTTTGAGCCGGGAGAGGCTCGGTTACTGGGTACAGACTTAGTGCAGGAGGCCTTAGATAAGGTCAAGATTATTCAGGAGAGACTTCATGCAACTCAGTCTAGAAAAAAGAGTTATGCTGATCGTAAGGTTCGTGACGTGGCATTCATGGTTGGAGAGCGAGTATTGCTTTGGGTATCACCCATGAAGGGTGTTATGAGGTTTGGGAAGAAGGGCAAGTTGAGCCCTAGGTATATCGGGCTGTTTGAGGTTCTTGATAGAGTGTGGGAGGTAGCTTATAGACTTGCGTTGCCTCCAGGGTTATCCTCCGTTCATCCGATATTCCACGTGTCTATGCTCCAGAAATATCATGGTGACCCGTCCCACGTGTTGGATTTCAGCGCTATCCAATATGACAAAGATTTGACTTATGAGGAGGAGCCATAAGCCATTTTAGACCGGCATGTTCGTCAGTTGAGGTCTAAGAGTTATCCTTCAATTCGAGTGCAGTGGAAAGGTCAGCCCGTTGAGTCAGCTACTTGGGAGTCTGAGTCGGACATGCAGAGTAGATATCCACACTTGTACGCCAATTCAGGTAATTTTCTCTGTTCGTTCGAGGACGAACGTTTGTTTTAGAGGTGGAGATTGTGATGACCCAAGGGGTCATTTATTGAATTTAGACTTCGTTCTAGGCTTATTAGCCAAAAAATATTAATTTAACTACCTCATTTTGCGTGCGCAGTCCGGGCGTGAAACCGGAAAGCTTTTATGTGAAAATATAAGAAATAATAATTTCTAGAGTTAAAATTTGGTTTTAGTTGACTTGAGTCAACATTTTGAGTAAACGGATCCGGATATGTGTTCCGACGATCTCGGGAGGTCTGCAGTAAAATATGGGACTTGGCGTGTGCCCGGAATTGAATTCCGAGGTCCCAAGCCTTAGAAATTAATTTTTGAAAGAAATTGTTTTACTGAATTATTAATGAAATAAAGAAAGGAATTTATGTTTGATACCATTGGTATCGGGCCCGTATTTTAGTTTCGGAGCACGGTACAGGGTTCTTATAGTATTTAAGTACTATCTGTGAAATTTGGTGAGAATCAGAGTTTATTTGACGTGATTCGGACGTCCGGTTGAGAAATAGTGAAAGTTAAGTGTTCTTGAGAAAAATGATGAGTTTTGATGTTAAATTCATAGTTTTACATGTTATTTTCATGATTTGATCGCACGAGAAGGTCCGTATGATGTTTTTAGACTTGCGTGCATGTTTGGTTTAGAGCCCCGAGGGCTCGGGTGAGTTTCGGATAGGTTTCGGGATGTTTTTAACTTGTAAAAAAAGCTACTGTCATAACAGTTTCTGGAGCACTGGTGCTCCACGCTTTTTCTTAAAAAAAACTTAAAAAAAATTACAGCAACCATAACCTATTAAAACACCAACTCGGGTAGCAACCCTTTTCTTCATATTTTTCGAACTACCAAACCCTAGAGACGATTTTCTTCACCCAAGTTCATCCCCAAAGTGTTGGTAATCAATTCTAAACTCTACTCTTTCAATTACCCAATATTTTTCATTACTTTTAAATCAAAAATCAAGAATTTTCATGGTAAAAATTGAGGGTTTGGGTAGAATTAGGGAATTTATTAAAAATCGAATCTTTACCTCGAATTGGGGTCGGATTTCGAAACTAATTACATATTCGGGCTCGAGGGTGAATGGATAAACGTAATTTGGTCCGAACCCCGAGTTTGGACCAAGCGGGCCCAGGTCGGGTTTTAACTTTTTCTTTTAGAAAACTTAGGAAAAATCATAATTTTTAGTAAAGTTAGTTCTTTTAGCATTAATTAATGATATTAAGTTAATTATGACTAGATTAGAGCGGATTAGAGCAAGATTCTAAGGGAAAAGCTGTAATTGAGTAGTGAGTGGCCTGCGAATTTGAGGTAAGTGCTTGGTTTAACCTTGACTTGAGGGAATAGGAATCCCCAACTTAATTGTTATGTGAAAATGCATGTGTGTGGTGTATAGGTGAGGTGACGAGTATCTATGCACCACCAAATAGTCTACTTACATGATCCCTTCCCCGTTTCCAATCTAATTGCGTCATGTTTTTAATAATTTCATGTTCATTGTTGTTTTCTATAATTACTTGGCCGGTTATATTGTTGTAAGTCTTGTTGCAATCGTGTTTGGGAAGGTATTAGTTGTTTTCCTTGGTTTAATTGTGGTACATAAAGACTGAGTGGGTTGACATTGTTTTACGAGACGTGTATATATATATATATATATATATATATATATATAAAAATTCATGTTGGTTCATTTGAAATATTATTTACGAAGTTTGTGAGAACTATCGTTTATTGTTTATGACTGTTGAGACAAAAGTATTGTGAAAGGCTCCGCCTGAATTGTGGAAGTTTTAATAAATATATAAATATATATGACTGTGATAAGGGTGGACAGGGGAAATATATATGACTATGATAAGGGTGGACAGGGGAAATATATATATATATATATATATATATATATATATGACTGTGATAAGGGTGGACAGAGGAGATATATATGACTGTGATAAAGGTGGACATGAAAAATATAAATATATGACTGTGATAAGGGATGATACTTGTGTTTTACTGAATTTCAATGATATTTTACTGGTTCTTAAATTCAGGATTTGAAGTTTATTGATTTGGAAAATTTACTGTTTTACTCTACTGTTTCTCATATTATGTACCTTCGGTTATTTTAAAGTAAAGTTTGGAAACTTGGAAATTTGTGTAAGATTTTGGTGACATCTGAGGCCTGGAATAGGCGACTGGGATATTTTATTTATTGTTTCGATTTATATATATATTTTTTGTGTAGAATTGTTATATATATATATATATATATATTGTCACCGGATATGTTAAAATTGCCCCGCCTTAACCTCGTCACTACTTCGTCGACGTTAGGCTTGGCACTCACTCAGCACATGGGGTCGGTTGTACTGATACTACGCTCTGCACTCTTTTGTTCAGATCCAGGTACCAGCTAGCGTAGAGATTTTTAGTAGCAGCTATCCATTATCCGGAGACACAAGGTATATCTGCCGGGGTTCGCTGATCCCCAGAGTCTTCTCTTAGTTCATAAAGACTGTTTTATATTTCTCAAAATAATTATATTATTTCTTTCAACCCGTTATTTGTAGTAGTTTTAGAAGTTCATGAATTGTGACATCAGACCCTGGGGTAGGCTTAGAGGTATTTATATAATTAGTTCGTGACTCAATTTATTTATTTGTGCTTAAGGAAATAATAAAGGAAAATTAGTTAATCGAACTCTAACGTTGGCTTGCCTAGCAAGTATGGTGTTAGGCGCCATCACGATTCCTAAGGTTGGGAATTTGGATGGTGACATTCACGGTCTCAAACCGTCGAAAAACACGCTAGAGCTCAAAAGGATCGGTTTGGTCGTTACATCCAGTATCACCCAAAATATACAGCAATGGCTTGGGCGGATCCTAAATATAGCCACCAGTTCCATAGATTTCGACATCAAACCTAAAATAAGTTTCAGGGGATAAAAATAGTCGCAAGGCTTTGGTTTTGACAGAAAAGGTGATCCAACATGAGATGTATGGTATTCGCATGTTGCTAGTCCGCATCCTAACTAGTATTTAAGTGGAGAAGAGTAAAGGGAAACGTTCATTATCCACACAGTTCTGAAACTAGAAGCCATGGATCTTTCAGTTATCAAACAACAACAACAGCAATACATCTCAATTCCAAGCTCTTTGTAGTCTGCTGTATGAACCCTCACTATCCATGATGCTCCATTTAAAACGATCTCAATCCAATATTCAATTATTCCCTCAACACTAGAATTTCTCTACATTTTCTACTGATATACAAATCTCTAACAAGATCAAGAGACTCCTAGCAGATATAGGACCTAAAGTAATTAAAAAAGGTATTCTGTCTTAAGGAGCAAAAGGAAAAATAGAGAAAACACATACAAAACAAAACAACAAAACGAGTTTTCAGTTAAATAGACCATACATCAATCAACTACGGCTTAATCCAAAACTTGTTTTGCTCCGCTCAATGAATCCTTTATATATGTTCACAGTTTCTTAAATAAAATGAACTTTATCAAAGAAACTCGTGTATTGATTGCGAAATTAAAAACCCAAAATTAACTCAAAATGAATGAAAATCAAGTAGAGAAATTACTTGTGGAAGTAGAGTCGTAGGCGGTGGAAGAGAGAGACGGAAAGAGGCAAAGAAAGCAGAACTGAGAAAGATACTTAAATCCCGGGGGTACATGAAAAACTTAAGTATAAACTTCTACAAATAATCAATGTGAATTATTGTATGGTTACTTGTTTGTCGTGGATAATTCTTTAATAGTATACAAATGTTTTTCCTATTGACAAAGAATTAGATATATATTTTTTTATCAAAATTGAGAATCTGATAATTACTCGATTATCTCCATACAGCCACATGGATATAATAGAAGGACGCAATATGGAGAAAAATAACTAAGTAGAAGTAGAAAAAGAGCTAGCTAGCATAGTTCTTTGCAGTTCAACATTTTTGTGTATGTCCAGTGCATATAGCGAGCCGAATGCGTGAATTTTTAATTTTGTCAGCAATTAGAGTCTTTATATTTCCATAAATAATACATTTAATTTGGTGTTTGTCACGTACATGAATTATTTTGAATTATACATTTTTTGTCTCCCAACATTTCCTTTTCGTTAAGTTTTCTTCGCAGAAAGCTAGATGTTGTTTGGACATATTTCATGGCTTTTAATTCTAATTCCTTTATGGTTTTGTAACTTTGTTCATTTGATTTTTTTCATTTTTTCGGTTAATTAGGTTTCTCAATATTTTGAATCAATCATATAACATATTTTTTTTCCAGAACGTTCACTGTTCGTATTAATTGATCTCCCAATATTTGTTTTGTTGTCGCAAATCAAATACCTTATTCAAACATATATTCATAGGTCAAATCGACATTGGGGAAGAGTAATTCATATATAACGAACAAAAGGAATCAGAAGATACAAAAGAGTAACACAATCATCAACTGAATCAGATAAGATACACGTAATTCAGAAAACTTCTCTAACCTAGAACCCAACAATCTAAACTTGAATCAGAAGAATGAAGAAGGCATAATCTTTCTTTAAAAAACTCAGCGTCAAATATAATCACTTACCTAAAGTTTTTTCTTTTTTTGACTTTTGGCTCCAACTGTGAACTACACTTATTTTATGTGATATTTCTAATCTCTATATGCCCCAGGAAAAAGTCACAAAAGAGAGCAATATATAAATGAAATTAACTTATCAAGTATTCGTTACTTTCAGAACCTTCCAAACATTTTGCAACCGTGCTCCTATGTAACGATCCGACCGGTCGTTTTGAGAATTTGAGCCCCGAACTCCTAATAATTGTTTTCCCCACATTTTTTCTACTAACTTTTCATAGTGATTAGTTATAGAATTCGGAGAGTTTTGGGACACTTAGTTCCTAAATGTGAATTTAAGCCTTAGAATTTGGATCGTAGTCGGAACTGCGTGAAGACGGATCCGGAATGGAATTCCGTCGACTCTGTTAGCTCCGTTGAGTGTTTTTGGGGTTAGGAGCGCGTTCGGAATATGTTTTCGAGGTCTGTAGTAGATTCAGGTTTGAATTGACGAAAGTTAGATTTTCGGCGATTTCAGCCAATAGGGAAAATTTTGATATCGAGCTCGGAATGGAATTCCAGAAGTGGCTGTAGGTTCGTAGTGTCATTTGTGACCTGTGTGTTAAATTTGAGGTCATTCGGACTAGGTTTAACGTGTTTCGGCATCGCTTGTAGATTTTGGGAAAATGCGAAATTCTTAGGCTTGAATTCATGTTTAATTCTTGTTTTTGGTGTTGTTCGAGGTGGTTTGAAGGCTCGACTAAATTCGTATGGTGTAATGGGATTGGTTGGTAAGTTTGATTGAGGTCCCGGGGGCCTCGGGTGTGTTTCGGAGGCTCAATGGGTCATTTTTGGACTTTGGAAGGTTGCTGGTGTTCTTAATCGCGATCGCGTGAGGGAGTTCGTGATCGCGTAGAACAATTTGGAGGCCAGCTAGGTTAATGCTTTGCGATCTCAGAGGATGGGACGCGATCGCGTAGGGTAGGCAAGTTGTACACCGTGAACGCGTGGGCCATGCCGCGTTCGAATAGAAGAATAAGGCAGCAACGGGAAGTTGGAATTAACCCTTCGCGGCCGCGTGGAACCAATTGCGGTCGCGTAAGTCAGAGGAGCCAATGCATCGCGTTCGCGTGGGGTGTTTCGCGATCGCGTAAAGTTAAATGTTGAGGCAACAAAGTTGTTCTTCGCGATCGCGAGTGGGTTCCCGCGATCGCGATTAGGAAATACCCGGGCATATTTAAAATGTTCAAAATCGAGGGTTTAAGTCATTTTTCACAATTTGGACTTGAGAGCTCGGGATTAGGCGATCTTTGGAGGAATTTTCACGTGGGTGTTTGAGGTAAGTGGTTCTTACTTAGTTTTGCTTAATTCCGCTAATCTATGCTTAATTTTATCATCTAATTTCGGATTTTGAGTGAAAAATTGGGGAAAATTTAGAAAAGTTTCTAGGTCGAGTTTTTGGGTTTGATCGAGAATTTGGTATTGAATTTGAGTAAATTTGGTATGGTTAGACTCGTGAGTGAATGGGTGTTCGTAATTTGTGACTTTTACCCGATTCTAAGACGTGGGCCCGGGGGACTTTTTGGGGCGATTTTCCTAATTTCGCGTTTTAGCTTCGAATTGATTAGTTAAATTAGTCACTTGACGTTATATTTATATTATGCAATTCATTTGAATAGATTTGGGCCATTTGGGATCGGGTACTCGTGGCAAGAACGTGGTTTCAAGTTGATTTGAGCGGTTGAGGTAAGTGTCTTGCCTAACCCTGTGTTGGGGACTTCCCCTTAGGATGTTTATGTTATTTGTTGTGTGGGAGCCGTGTACGTGAGGTGACGAGTACGTACACGGGCTGTAATTGCAAAAATTCCATTTTTCCTTCTTAAATCATGAATTGTTCTTCTCCTATTAATTTGTATTATTGTGTTAAACTGTTTGGCTTAGATTAGAAAAAGCACGCTTACATGTCTAATTGTCTATCTGATACTCTGTGCGTCATGCTTAGTTAGATTATTATTTTCCTTACATGTGATTTAGATGAACTGTATAAATTGATGTTATGCATGTCATTTATCATGCATCGCATATTTAAATTGGGACTACGGACTTATTCTGGGAGATCCCCCTGTACTGCATATTTATTTTGGGACTACGGACGTATTCTAGGAGATCCCCTGTACTGGATATTTATTTTGGGACTACGCACATATTCCGGAAGATCCCCTTGTACTGCATATTTATTTTGGGGCTACGGACTTATTCCGGGAGATCCCCCTGTACTGCATATCATCTGAAACTACGGGACGGTATACCGGGAGAATTTCACCTTGTGTTTACCTTGTTCTGAGCCGAGGGCTACCTTTCATGTTAAGTTTCTCGAACTTTTACTTAAACTGTTTACTGTAGAATTTACTTATCTCTTTTACTGTTTTAAATTGTTTATATTGATTCCATTAGGGCCTTAACCTGACCTCGTCACTACTTGACCAGGGTTAGGCTTGGCACTTACTGGGGACCAAATGTGGTGTACTCATGCCCTTTCCTGCACATGTTTTCGTGTGCAGATCCAGGTATGAGCTATCAACCTCGTGGATAGTATTGATGTTGATTCTAGGAGACTGCAAGGTATTTCTACCGCGTCCGCAGAATCCTCAGAGTCCCCTTCCATTCTATTGTTTAGAGTCTTCTTATGTACTTTTCTAGACTTGTTTAGAGCTACAGTAGCTATTAGAAGCTTGTGACTTTTGTGACATTCGGGGTCATTGGGATGGATATTTTGTACATGCCGAGCGGCATCGTTATGTTATTCAGATTATTTCCTTATTTTCTTTATTTATTTTGTATTAATTAAGTGTTATCCATAAAATTAGGCTTACCTAGTCGTAGAGACTAGATGCCGTCACGATACCTTTCGGAGGGTAAATCGGGTCGTGACATCCTACTTATGCAAGCAAATACGATTTTCTAAAGCCTAAACACTAACAAAGATGTCCATGTGTTCATTAGTGTAATCAGTAGTGTTAGTTATGTTTTGAAGGATTGTGAATTTTAATAAAGGAATATGAAGGATGTTGGTCAGTTTGGATTATATGAAAAGTGAATCAAACGGAATTGGGGGTTGCTAGCACGAAGCAAAGACTGAAGTTATTAAAAGGATATTTTCTTGTTCCCACTTTTTAACCATATTAGTATTTGGGCACGCGCGTTACTCATATATTCCATATTAATGTACATAATTTTAGAAAAATTAATTAATATTGTTAAAGAATATTTGTGTTATAAATTAAAAGCTAAAGGAAAAATTCAAGTTCTGAAAATGATAAATTTTAACATGTTAAGAAACTAAGCTCAAAGTAATAATATGATACAAGAAAATAGACATGAAATGTAGAGAGGAAGAGAGAACTATCTTATTTCTTCTATATATTCAAGTGTGTATAATCTCATTTCTATAAAACAAGCAAATAGACAAGAATGTAGAGATGAGGAGATAACTATATTATTTCTATATATTCAAGTGTATACAATCTCATTTCCCATCCTCTATTTATAGTATTACATAGAGGTATACAAAAGGATGTCATAAACAAGACATTAAACATTTGAGATCATGGAGGAAGATCATGGGGAGGTTATGGAGGTATGGAAGTTGCAACCATAATGGTAAGAACTAGTGGGAGGTTAATGGAGATAATGGAGAAGAGTAGTGGGAGGTATATTTGATTAGTGGACATTCATATTTTTATATATTTCATAACACTCCCCCTTGGATGTCCACAGATAATGTGCCTCGTTAAAACCTTCTAAGAAAAAACCCTGTGAAAAAATCTTAGTGAAGGAAAAAGAGTACACATATCTTGTAATACGCATTATTTATTGCCTCATTAAAAACCTTGCCTGGAAAAACCCAGTGGGATAAAATCATAGCTAAGGAAAAAAGAGTACAACGCGTATTTGCCTCCCCCTGATGAAAACATCAATTTATTTCTCTGAGATAACGTGTTCCAATCTTGTACACCAACTTCTCAAATGTTGAGGTTGCTCATGCTTCACTGAATAGAACACCAAACTATCAAGCGAACAAATTTGTTGAACATCTATTTCACCGCTCGGTGAAAATTGTGTGTGATAAAGAACTTTGATGAAATATATGCTTTATTCTGTCTCCTTCAATATATTCTTCTTTCAATTGAGATAAGCAAACATCAGCGTCTTCACTATTATTGGAATCTTCTCTTCAAAGAAAGGTCACACATTTTGTGAAATGATAATATGGCAATTCTCACATACAAATAGATTGTTTGAAGAACGGACTTCAAAAAATGTCTGCATTTGCATAAACAACAAAATCTTGACACTATTTGTTAGAATAAACAAATCTATATCAATGATTCCTTTTGCAATATAATACTAATAGTATTCCAAATCTTTATATAGGAATTAAACTATATCTCGCTAGCATATTTTTATACTCATGGTTCTAACAAGATACACGGTGCATGTCACGACCCGAAATCTCACCGTCGGGACCGTGATGGCGTCTAACGTTGAACCCGCTAGACAAGCCAACGTGTTTAATCATATTTACTAAAAATCGTTAATATTAAATGTTGACAGGTAAAAGTCGACCTTCCATAAATAACAACTTTAAAATAAGAACAGAATAAGGGATTACATAGCTAAATCCACCAACTTAACAAAATACTTAACTTAACCAACCCGGATCTTTGGAATCACAACTCACGGACCGTCTAAGAATAGTACACATAATAGTCTGAAAGAAGTAAATACATATGTTTCTGAGTACAAAAATCAGAAATGAAATGGAATAAGGAGGGAGACGCCAAGGCCTGCGGACGCCTGCAGGTCTACCTAAGTGTCTCCGGTGGACTGAAGGATACTCCCTCAATCAGTGTCCACTGGGTCAGATACCGTAATCTGCATAACATAAAGAAGTGCAGGTGTAGCATCAGTACAACCGGCCCCATGTACTGAGTAAGTGCCGAGCCTAACCTCGGCGAAGTAGTGACGAGGCTAGGACACGACAATTAATAAACACCTGTGCAATTCAATAATATATAAGAGAAATAACGACAATGAGTAAACAGTTAAGTACAAAAAACGGGGAAAAGGGGTAGCAATTACTGAACTAACGGTACAAAGAAACATATTAAATATAAAAATAACAACAGGATTTAACAACACATAACAAAAAGGTACACGACATCACCCTTCGTGCTTTACTCTCGTCCTCACCAAAATAAGTGCACGGCATCACCCTTCGTGCTTTTACTCTCGTCCTCACCAAAACAAGTGCACGACATCACCCTTCGTGCTTTTACTCTCATCCTCACAATGCAATAAATAAATACACGGCATCACCCTTCGTGATTTTACTCTCATCCTCACAATAAATAAATAGAACGGCACGGCATTAACCTTCGTGCTTTAAATATCATATCATGACACGACATCACCCTTCGTGCTTGTACACTCTCATCCTCACAATGCAATAAATAAATACACGGCATCACCCTTCGTGATTTACACTCTTCCTCACCCAAACAATATCAAGAACAACAGTTTGGCAAGGAAATCAACAACAAGAATCATAAATCACAACATCCCGACAAGGGAACAACAACAGAATTAATAATATCGTCCCGGCAAGGGACACAGCTATAACCAATCTCGCTCAAGTCTAAATCCCAAAATTTCAATATTCTTAGGTTTTACCCAAAATTCCCAATTCCACCATGAAAACCCTAGATTCTAGGATGAAAACTTGTAAAAAGAAGTTAAGGAGTAAAGAAAATGAGTTAGAAATCACTTACTAATGTTTTGGAGAAGAAAGTGTGTTTGGAAAATCGCCTCTTATGTTTTTAGGATTTTGAAAAATGAAAAATAACTGAAAATCCCGTTTAAATATACCCCCCTCAGGCCCTCACCGCGGACCGCACAAAAGGGTAGTGCGGACGCAAAGGCCCTCCCGCGGACTGCACAAAGACGACCGTGGCCGCGAATTCCCTTCCGCGGACCGCACAAAGAGAACCGCGGCCACGAAGGCCCTCCGTGGTCCGCACAAAACCAACCGCGGACCTCGCTGGTGGATTCAGAGGTCTGCACTTCTGTGACCTGCATCAGCTATGTTTTAAGCCTATAAACATCCCGGGACCTACCCGAAACTCACCCGAGCCCTCGGAACTTCAAACCAAATGTGCACACAACCTCGAAAACATCCTACGGACTTGTTCGTGTAATCAAATCACCAAGATAACATCAAAAACAACGAATTAAACTCTAAAATTCATGAAATTTCTCAAAACTTCCTTAAACTTTAAATTTTTCATTTTTGATCTGAATCACATCAAACGAAGTCCGTTTCTGGGCACCCTCGTCTGACCACCTGAACTGGGCACCCTTCTGAGTCAATCTGGTCATCGGGGCTGCAATATATGAAAAGCCCTCCACAAATCGACGATAATAACCTGCTAAGCCCAAGAAACTCCGAATCTCTGTAGCTGAGGTGGGTCTAGGACAATCTCTGACTGCTGAAATCTTCTTGGGATCCACCTGAATACCCTCTGCCGACACCACATGACCTAGAAATGCAACTGAACTCAACCAGAGCTCACACTTCGAAAATTTGCTATACAACTGACTGTCCTTTAGAGTCTGGAGGACGACTCGATGGTGTTGCTCATGCTCTTCTCGACTGTGATAGTATATCAATATATCATCAATGAAAACAATAACAAACGAGTCCAAATAGGTCCTGAACACTCGGTTCATCAAATCCATAAAAACAGCTGGGCATTTCTCAACCCAAAGGACATCACACAAGAACTCATAATGCCCATACCGAGTGCGAAAGGTTGTCTTAGGGACATCAGACGCCCTAATCTTCAACTGATGGTAGCCAGATCTCAAGTCAATCTTGGAAAACACTGTGGCACCCTGAAGCTGGTCGAATAAATCATCAATCCTCGGCAAGGGATACTTATTATTGATAGTAACCTTGCTCAATTGCCGGTAGTCAATACACATTCTCATTGTGCCATATTTCTTCTTAACAAACAACATGAGCGCTCCCCAAGGAGAAACACTAGGCCTGATAAAGCCTTTAGCTAGCAAATCCTGCAACTGATCCTTCAACTTCTTTAACTCTGGTGGGGCCATATGATATGGCGGTGTAGAAATGGGCAGAGTGCCCGGAGCCAAACCAATGCAGAAGTCGATATCCCTGTCGGGTGGCATACCCGGCAGGTCAGCAGGGAATACCTCTGGAAACTCACGAACAATGGACACGAACTCCATAGAAGGAGCCTCGACACTAGAATCACGGACATAAGCCAAATATGCCAAACAACCCTTCTCAACCATGCGCCGAGCTTTCATATATGAAATAAGTCTACAGGAAGAATGACTAGGAGTCCCCCTCCACTCCAATCAGGGTACTCCCGGTAAGGCCAAGGTCACATTCTTGGCATGACAGTCCAGAATAGCATGGTAGGGAGATAACCAATTCATCCCCAAGATGACATCGAAATCAACCATATCAAGAAGCAAAAGATCTACATGAGTCTCAAGACCACCAATAACCACTATACAAGAACGGTAGACTCGATCGACCACAATGGAATCACCCACCTGTGTAGACACATATACAAGAGTTCCCAGGGAATCACGGAGCATAAGTAGATAAGGAGCAAAATATGAAGACACATAGGAGAATGTAGACCCCGGATAAAATAAAACCGAAGCATCTCTGCTACAAACCGAAACCATACCTGTAATGACTGCATCAAAGGCCTCGTCCTCAGGTCTGGTAGGAATAACATAACATCGAGGCTGGCCCCACCAATCTGAACATCCTTGGGTCGACCTACTGCGGCCTGACCTCTACCTCTCATAGCCTATACTCCACCTCTAATTGTTTGGCCTCCACCTATGACACTACGACCTCCACCCCTAGTTGGCTGAGGGGGTGAGGGTGCACTTGATGCGGGAACCATATCACGGGAACCCTGATACTGAGAACTACTAGAAGCTCGGGGGAAATACCTAGAAATGTGCCCTGGAACACCACAAGAGTAACAAGACCTCTGCTGCTGAGACTGTTGGCCCTGAAACTGTCCATGTCGACCAGAATAACCACTCTGAAAGCTCTGAAGCGGCGGTGCACTGATAGGAGCTGGTGGAGCACTGCGGGATACCTGAAGCACTGACTGGAATGGCCTAGGAGGATGACCTCTGCCAAAACAAATCTCTGCCTCCAGATGAGGCACCACTGAATCGGCCAAAATGACGAGGCCTCTTGTCATACCCCTGACCACTGCCTTGTGATAAGACCATCTCAATCCGCCTGGCCACATTGGCCGCCTCCTGAAATGAAATATCAGTACCTGTCTTTCTAGCCATCTGAAGTCTAATCGGCTGAGCTAGCCCCTCAATAAATCTCCTCACTCTCTCTCGGTCAGTGAGTAGTATCATAATAGCATGTCTGGCCAAAGTGATAAAACGGGTCTCATACTGGGTAACTGTCATAGAGCCCTGCTGGAGACGCTCAAACTGCCTCCTAAGATCCTCTCTCTAGGTAACTGGTAGAAACTTCTCCAAGAATAACTCGGAGAACTGAGCCCAAGAAAAAGGCGAAGACCCAGCTGGTCTGGTCAAGCAATAGTCCCTCCACCAAGTCTTGGCGGCACCAGAAAGACGGAATGTAGCAAAATCAACCCCATTGGTCTCTACGATCCCCATGTTCCGGAGAACCTCATAGCAATTGTCTAAATAATCCTGGGGGTCCTCTGATGGTGCACCAGTGAAAGTAGTAGGAAATAACTTGGTGAACCTATCCAATCTCCACAATGCATCGACAAACATAGCTGCTCCCTCAATTGATGTTCCACAATACCCGGCTGAGCTACTCCAGCTGCCTGAGGTGCTGGAGTCTGGAACTGCGAAGCTAACTGCTCTAGTGTGCGGGTAGCAGGAGTCTGGGCCCCTCCCCCAGCCTGAGAGACGGCTGGTGTTGTAGGAATTAAACCGGCATGAGCCACGCTCTCCATAAGGCCCACTAAGCGGACCAGAGCGTCCTGAAGAACCGGGTGGCAATGAACCCCTCTGGGACCTGAGCTGGTCCAACCGGAACCGTCTGAGTAGGAACCTCACCGGCAAAATCTACTTATGGGTCCTCTACTGGGGTTGCTGCTTTGGGCTGAGCCCTGTCCCTGCCTCGGCCTCTAGCACGTCCTCGGCCTCGTCCTCGGCCTCTAGCACGACCTCGTCCTCGGCCCCTCGTAGGAGCTGCAACTGGAGGATCGGGCTGCTGATTGGTAGATGAGGAAGTACGCGTACTCACCATCTGCGAGAGAATAGAATTGAAGCTCAATTAGCATTTAGAATTCAAATCGCACGATGGAGAAGAATAGATGTGAAGTTATATAACTTTGCAGCCTCTAGGGGATAAGTACAGACGTCTCCGTACCGATACCTTAGACTCTACTAAGTTTGTCCGTGACTTGTGATACCTAGACAACCTAGTGCTCTGATACCAACTTGGCACGACCCGAAATCCCACCGTCGGGACCGTGATAGCGTCTAACGTTGAACCCGCTAGACAAGACAACGTGTTTAATCATATTTACTAAAACCCGTCAATATTAAATATTAACAGGTAAAAGTCGACCTTCCATAAATAACAACTTTAAAATAAGAACAGAATAAGGGATTACATAGCTAAATCCACCAACTTGACAAAATACTTAATTTAGCCAACCCGGATCTTTGGAGTCACAACTCACGGACCATCTAAGAATAGTACACAGAATAGTCTGAAAGAAGTAAATACATATGTTTCTTAAGTTCAAAAATCAGAAATGAAATGGAATAAGGAAGGGGACGCCAAGTCCTGCGGACGCCTGCAGGTCTACCTCAGTGTCTCCGGTGGACTGAAGGATACTCCTTCGATCAGTGTCCACTGGGTCAGGTACCGTAATCTGCACAACATAAAGAAGTGCAGGTGTAGCATCAGTACAACCGATCCCATGTACTGAGTAAGTGCCGAGCCTAACCTCGGTGAAGTAGTAACGAGGCTAGGACAAGACAATTAATAAACACATGTGCAATTCAATAATATATAAGAGAAATAACGACAAGAAGTAAACAGTTAAGTACAAAAAATGGGGAAAAGGGGTAGCAATTACTGAACTAACGGTACAAAGCAACAAATTAAATATCAAAACAACAACAGGAATTAACAACACAGAACAAACAAGTACACGACATCACCCTTCGTGCTTTTACTCTCGTCCTCACCAAAACAAGTGCACGACATCACCCTTCGTGCTTTTACTCTCATCCTCACAATGCAATAAATAAATACACGGCATCACCCTTCGTGCTTTTACTCTCATCCTCACAATAAATAAATAGAAACGGCACGGCATTAACCTTCGTTCTTTAAATATCATATCATAACACGACATCACCCTTCGTGCTTTTACACTCTCATCCTCACAATGCAATAAATAAATACACGGCATCACCCTTCGTGCTTTTACTCTCATCCTCACAATGCAATAAATAAATACACGGCATCACCCTTCGTGATTTACACTCTTACTCACCCAAACAATATCAAGAACAACAGTTTGGCAAGGATATCAACAACAAGAATCATAAATCACAACATCCCGGCAAGGGAACAACAACAGAATTAATAATACCGTCCCGACAAGGGACACAACCATAACCAACTCGCTCAAGTGTATAACTCAACACAAATATTTCTCAACCGAATAATTAATCAACAGTTTTCACAACCAAGTATTTCCAACAATTGCATAACCTCCAAAAATGAAATCTACTTCATAAAACAGTAAATATCGTAGAAAAACACATATATCATAAAAACCGACTCACGGGCATGCTTGACAACAATGCATAAGTACTCATCACCTCACCTATACATTGAACATGGAATAAACACATAGCACGTATGACTCAACACCTATTTCCTCAAGCTAAGGTTAGGCCAAACACTTACCTCGATGCCACGAACACAATTCAAGCTTCAACTACCGCTTTACCTCTTGATTCCACCACCAACTCGCTCGTATCTAGCCACAAGTTACTTAATTATATCAATAAATGCTAAATGAATCAATTCTAATGCATGAAAATGAGTTTTCTAAATTTTTCCCCAAAAAGTCAAAAATCGACCCCGGGCCCGCTCGGTCTAAACACGAAATTCGGACCAAAACCCGATTACCCATTCACCCCCGAGCCCGGATATATAAATGGTTTTGGAATCCGACCTCAATTTGAGGTCTAAATCC
>ML273938.1:0-15254 GCA_005239495.1 Nicotiana undulata | reverse complement strand
CCCCCCCCCCCCAGGCCCTCACCGCGGACCGCACAAAAGGGGAGTGCGGCCGCAAAGGCCCTCCCGCGAACCGCACAAAGACGACCGCGGCCGTGAAGTCCCTTCCGCGGACCGCACAAAGACGACCGCTTCCGTGAAGGCCCTCCGCGGTCTGACCGCGGACCTCGCTGGTGGATTCAGAGGTCTGCACTTCTGTGACCTGCATCGGCTATGTTTTAAGCCTAAAAACATCCCGGGACCTACCCGAGCCCTCGGAACTTCAAACCAAATGTGCACACAACCTCGAAAACATCCTAGACTTGTTCGTGTAATCAAATCACCAAGATAACATCAAAAACAACGAATTAAACTCTAAAATTCATGAAATTTCTCAAAACTTCCTTAAACTTTAAATTTTTCATTTTTGATCCGAATCACATCAAACGAAGTCCGTTTCTTTCCAAACTTCATAGACATAACAACTATATTATATTGGACCTGTACCGAGCTCTGGAACCATAATACGGGACCGATACCTCGGGTTTCACATATAATTTTATTTTCAAAAACCTTTATATTTTTCTGAAAATAGTTTCCTTTAAAAAATTCATTTCTCGGACTTGGGACCTCGGAATTCGATTCCGAGCATACGTCCAAGTCCCATATTTTTCTACGGACCTTCCGGGATTGTCAAATCACGGGTCCGGGTCCGTTTACTAAAAATTTTGACCGAAGTCAACTTTATTCAAATTTCAAAACAAAAATTGTTATGTTTATCAGTTTTTCACATAACGGCTTCCCGGCTACACGCTCTGGTTGCGCACGTAAATTGATGTGAGATAGAAGGAGGCTTTCATGGCCTCGTAATACAGGTTCAGCTAGAAATACACGGGATGACCTTTTGGGTCATCACAGTGCACCAATTGCAAAAATAAATCATATACGCCATGGTTGCTCTAATCCACATAAGGATTTGATGAAACTTTATTAATAAATTTCTTGGGAACCTTAATATGCTTCAGAACAGTTTAAATCCTTCAATGATTTTTGTCTACACATATCAAATTTATCAGGTATTGCCAGACTAAAATCTGAAAGCAACTGTATCCACCACAAGGGAACATGTTTCCATATAATCAATGGCATGGCATTTACGTAAAATCTTGTGTCACCCCACGGCTTATACTTTCAGATGATGGGATTATCAGTCCAAAACTTGACGTTTTCCAAGTGAAGTCAATCTTGATTGCGTATTTTTCATTGACCAATCATTTATCTGTCCAAATTCCATGACAGATTTGAGCTCAAGATCCTCGTCAATATTAATAATATTGAACGCTACATTATATCAACAATATCATCGATGATCATTTTACATCGGTTCCATCATCACACTACAAAGACATAACTTATCGAGATCTCATTATTTTCAGGTACCTGAGCCTCTTCCATGAGGTCTTATAAAGTGTTATGTCATGGTTCTCTTATAAAGCACTTGCCTCCTTAGTATGACCATCTTTATCATTTGCTCCTCTCCTTCTTCAAGGAGTTTTATCTTTGGAACCGATTAGTCTATTACGCTTCATGCGTTCCATAGACTATGCCCATCATGGACTTTACTCTATTTGGAGCATTAGCAGTTGAAATATAACATTTAGCTTTGGGTCAGCAAATACGCCTGGCAATATTTTACAAATGAATTATAACTTGAACTTCAAGTTCATATTTTCTTGTACGAGGATCTAGGTACACTCATAATAATTCATTCCATGATTACTTTTTTTGCTGTCAATTTTCTCCCCCTAATCTTGGGATCACAAACACATATCTCCAATTTTCTTTGGGAACCCATCATTGTGCAATGTGGTGGAGATATTAAATCATATAGAACATCCATATTTCTAGATGAAAATTATTTGGTTCCTGACCCTGAGCCAATTGTGATAGGGAGAATTTATCATAACTTGGCTAGATGTGCACAAGTGTTGTTGTATGTTAAATAATACATCTCATAACCAATGGTTTAGCTATAATTGGAGGCATATTTCTACTAAACCAAGTTGGATTAAACCAACATTATCAAGATAAACTATCATAGTTTATATTCTGGAACTGTGCTCTAATAATTTAAGCAATCAACCTTGCAAAATTCACACTAGAAGTTGATAACAAACGCACATGTGACCATACAATAGATGCATCTTTTAAAATCATAGACGGTCCGCATGGCAGGTGACTGGTATATATATATATATATATATATATATATCACCTTTTATTCGTTCCAGATTTTAAGGGATTCAATCCCAACCTTAACTGGTANAACAAACGCACATGTGACCATACAATAGATGCATCTTTTAAAATCATATAATAGTAAATGGTCCACATGGAAGGTGATTGGGCGTATATATATATATCACCTTTTATTCGTTCCAGATTTTAAGGGATTCAATCCCAACCTTAACTGGTATATCATGAGAATAAGCAACACAAGAGAATTCTTGAAGAACCTTCTATTTCTTCAATATATGCCAATGTGAATTCTCAATTAATTTTCGCATCATAATTGAACTGGGATGGCCAACTGGTCATGCCAACTGTTGTTTATTTCAGTAAATATTTAATTTACTATGGCATGTGATTCCATCATCATGCTTATACATTTGTAGTACAAATAGAAGAAAATCGGGTAACCTTTTTACCCGATATGATCATAGTAATATGAAGATATTCAATCTTCCTTTCATTTATAGGCTCAAATGCCAACCGCTTTGGCTAATATAGTTGAAACTCAAAAAATTTCTTTTGAGACTTACTACAATATTAATGTCAAGAACAATTTCATTAATCCAGGTAGTAACAAATTCGCTCTTCCGGAGCTCTTAATTGATTTTGTACTACAAGATCTTTTGTCACACCATCCATATGGTGAATATCTCCTTCACGGAGAAAATCATATCATAATAATTGTCATGGTCAATATCATCATAAGCAAAATCATGTATTGCTTTAATTTGACCTTTAATAACTTTTTATAAGACATGAAAAAATATTTTTGGTGTACCACATGTACCTGACCAATGACATATTCATGTAACCATACAGTAATGTTCATTATCTTTCTTTCTCTCAAAACCTCCTGTAGATGTGAGTTGTAGTATTTATTCAACCATGCATAAGTACTTTCTTATGCATAATTTGAATCACATATATATTTTCGCATTCACTTTCAGGAAATGAGTCTGCATTTATAATGCTTACATTTTCACAGAATGGACTATAATCATGTGAACGTGTCTCATATTAACAGACCACATTGATACATATTCCTTCACCTATGAAGGACCACTTTGAGAATCTTTATTGTTCTTCTTTTTACTATTACCATGATGATGATTGTTATTATTTTGATCTTTTCTTTATTTAGACTTATTATGCAGCGCTATCATATTCACTTCAAGAATGGTGCGAATCAAGTGGCTTCATGATTTTTCATGAAAAACACATTATTTATCCTAGCCATCATTATATCATCAATATGGTACATCGGAACTCAAACACATTGCCTTACCATATAAAGACATGTTAGGTCATATAATTAGAATTTCATATCATAATAATACTAATTTAATTAAAATATTATCTTATACTATCAGAAAATAAGGCTCATAAGATCATACCTTCTTGTTGTCTCCCACAACAATTATAAAATAGCAGTAGCCATGTATTCTCATTCGGAAGAGAAGTTGACAAGCAAACAAACAAGCAGAATGACATACTAGTTATAAGTAATTTAGTAGCCAGAGGGCAGAAGTCTCTTCCTGCCACTTCAAGTTGAAATTGCAATTATTATTACGTTAGTTGTAGCTTGCTTGCTAGCTGTGATATATAATATATGGACTTTTACACATGTAGGAACTAAAATTAGAATTTGTAATGCAATAAAATGTACTAAGATTATCATATACACAGAACGAAAAATTGGTTTGCAGTTATACAAACTCACTCAATTTTTCAATATTACGAGAATTTAAAGTTTTGATCAGCCAATACAAATTAAAAATGCTTTTCCATTTGGATCGTATATATGTTTATCAATAACGTATGCTAGTTGTGCTATTAATATTACCAAAGAGAAACTTACCTCACATTACCTTTTCAAAAGTCAGAATGGCGCATGATGTTGGACAATTTTGTAGATGTAAGTAACTCAATTGGACAGAGACTCATGCTGATAACGTGTTAAGAAACTAAACTCAAAGTAATAATATGATACAAGAAAATAGACATTAAATGTAGAGAAAAAGAGAGCTATCTTATTTCTTCTATATATTCAAGTGTGTACAATCTCATTTCTATAAAACAAGCAAATAGATAAGAATGCAGAGAGGAGGAGAGAACTATCTTATTTCTATATATTCAAGGTATACAATCTCATTTCTCATCCTCTATTTATAGTATTACATAGAGGTATACAAAAGGATGTCATAAACATGACATTAAACATTTGAGATCATGGAGGAAGATCATGGGAGGTTATGAAGGTATGAGAGTTACAACCATAATGGTAAGAAGTAGTGTGAGATATATTTGATTAGTGGACATCCATATTTTATATATTTCATAACATAATCTTATTTAGCTAACAAAGAAACCACACCCAAAAGAAATCCTCGAAAACACATGTAACGAAGTTAATCCATCATGTATTATAACGTTAGTACGTAGATCATCTTATGTACATCTTCCATGTGTATGTTGGCTCGAAAGTCTGACAAAATTTCTATACATATTCGATAATACAAAAAGATAAAAGAAGAAAACACATACACACACAAAAATACAATCTTGACGTACAAATACGAGGCAAATAGTTATGGGTTGTGCAATGATAAAAATAATGAGTTAAAAAAATTGAGAGTAACATGCACGGTGCTATATACAGTTCTTTTGCAAGAGCCCGAATCGTGATATAAAAACATATAATGTTCTACCCCGACCATCCTTCTTGTCTTCCTCTATTTTAGACGTACTTATGACACAAATTTTGATCATTTGTTGAATTGTTATTTCTTACTGTACACAATATACAAATACAATATATATATATATTCCTCTACAAAAAGCCTTCATCCAGTATTTTGGAACAAATTCCACCTCTAATTTTTTTTTCCCTGTGTTATTGGCTAGCAGCTGTCAAATAAAAGCATGAATGAATCCTAACATATATTATACTAGATTTGAAAAGGCCATGCTACGCATGGTCCCAACAAGATATGATTGTTTTTTGCATTTGTATTACTACATTAGTTCTTGTGTCTTGATTCTAAAGTAACAATTAGAAATTCTAGTAGCATTGAACCAAGACATTCTTTCCGTCATTATTTAACTACTATCAAAGGTTCGAACTGAAATTTATGATTTTAAGAATTAACTGATCTGTTGATATATTCATGTACGGATAGCTTCAACATACAAGTGACATGAGCAATAATTATCGGTCAGTGATGAAAAAACATTAACGGCTTCAAATGACATCTTCTAAGGATGTGGGGGGAAAAAGCATTAAACGGAATGGTCGAAAATAAAGTAGAAGATTGTTACCATTTAGTGAAGCGTTCTGCTCATCATAAGTGAAGACTTTAATTTGTCAATATCTTTAAGCAATTTCTCATTCTCAATGTTGCCACTTCTTATTTCAACCTCCAAAGCTGTAATTCACATTTAATTCCAATTCAGAACAACCAAATGGTTTGAAATGAAACACCAATTGTTGTATCTTTTACCAAGCATACACAATTTAAAGTTCTAAATTTAGTTTATTAAATTAGAGGCTCATATAGAGGATTGCGAATTATTGCAACAATTCAGATTTTCTGAAACTCTTATAAGCTATAGTGTGATGTTAGCATTTTGAAATACTAAGAAATTTAGTGGACCAATCATAATCAATGTAGAACTGTAGACTAAAGAAGCAAATGTGGTTCCACGTGGTAACCTGCATTTTGGGCCTTGAAAGTGCCTAAAACTTTTCCTTATGCAGCAAAAGAGTATATGGCAATTGGTGTAGTAATATAAAAAACCGGGGGTAAAATAGATGTTCATTAAAGTAGATATGTGCTGACATTTTAGGCCTTCAAAATACCTCAAAAGTTCCTTTTATTTACAAAATATGTGATGGCAAACGAAGTAATATTATGTAAACCCGGGGGCAAATTTCTCTTTGATGAAGCTAGCACGTCAGCTAAAATAGAAGTGAAAGGTCAGAAGTGCGTTTTGTAAATACCTAAAAAGTTTACTTTATATACAAAATTGTCTGATGGCAGTTAATGTAATAATGCTAAAAAGTAGAGGTAAAAATATTATGGGTCAAGCTGGCATGTCGACGAAAAGCAGGCTGCTTCACCTGCTCCGACGGTGCTTCTTATATAGGAGACTATAACGAAAATGAACATGAGTAGTTGAGAAATGACTTCTCATATGTGCAATTATGAACATGAATTTGGTCCTAACTACGGAATGTAACGTCTAAAATTCTCCACCTTTTTAGAGCAACGAAAGGAGCTACTTTAATGTGCATAGTTTAATGTATGGATTTTATTTGTCTTTTTTCTTCTTCTTTTTTCTTGTTAGAATATAATGTATAATTCCATCTTTATACAAAAAATATTCATCTTCTCAATGTGATGATCCAAAAGGTCATCCCGTGTATTCCTAGTTAATTATGTGTTCCTAGGTCGTGAAAACCTCCTTCTATCTCACCTCGATTTGCATGCGCAGCCCGAGCGTGTAGCCGGGAAGCCCTTATGTGAAACTCTGATAAAAATAACAATTTTTGTTTTGAAAATTGAATGAATTTGACTTCGGTCAACATTTTTGGTAAACAGACCCAGACCCGTGATTTGACGGTCTCGGAGGGTCCGTAGGAAAGGCGTATGCCCGGAATCGAATTTCGAGGTCTCAAGTCCGAGAAATGAATTTATAAAAAAATTATTTTCTGAAAAATATAAAGGTTTTTAAAAATGAAATTTTATGTGAAACCTGTGGTATAGAGACCGTATTATGGTTCCGGAGCCCGGTACAGGTTCGATATGATTTATATGTGTTGTCTGTGAAGTTTGGTAAGAAACAGAATCCATTTGATGTGATTCGGACCTTAAATGCAAAATTTGATGTTTAAAGAAGTTTTGAGAAATTCCATTGATTTTAAGGTTTAATTCGATGTTTATGAAGTTATCTTGGTGATTTTATTATACAAATAAGTCCGTAGGATATTTTTGAGGTGGTGTGCATATTTGGTTTTGAGCCCCGAGGGCTCGCGTGAGTTTCGGGTAGGTGTCGGGGTGTGAAAACATAGAAAAATCTGGTGTAAATCTCATTTTCTGGTGTCAGGTGTTTAACACTATGCGATCGCATAGGTACATTCGCGATTGCATAGCAGTGTAAGGGGGAGAGAAACTCTGACACTATGCGATTGCATAACACATTCCGCGATCGCATAGTGTGGTAGGCAGACTGGGGGGGGGGGGTAACTTGTACTGTGCGGTCGCACTTCCACATCCGTGACCGCGTAGCCTAGGATCCACTATGCGATCGCATTCCTCCTTTCACGATCGCATAGTTATAAAATCACCCAGTCATTTTTTTTTATCAAAAACAGAATAGTTACGGGATTTTCACCATTTTTCACAAACTCCTTCTTCTCCACAGCTCTTAGGCGATTTTTGAAGAACTTCTTCACCATAACCTCTTAGGTAAGTAATCATTGAATTGTTTTCTTCTATTTTTATTAACACCCATTAGATTCTAGGCCTAAAACCGTGGGATTAAAGGTAGAAAATTAGGGATTTGGGCAGAGTTATGGCTTTTTGATTATTTGGGAATTTGACCTTGTTTGGGGGTCGGATTTCTAAATAAATTATATATTCGGGCTCGTGGGTGAATGGGTGATCGGTTTTTTGTCCGAATCTCGTGTTTGGACCAAGCGGGACCGGGGTTGATTTTTGGATTTTTGGGAAGAATGTTGGGAAATCTATAATTAAGCATTGAAATTGAATTATTTAGCATTTATTGATGTTATTGAGTCGATTATGTCTAGATATAATTGATTTGGAGTTGGGTTCAAAAGGAAAAGCGGTGCTTGAGGCTTGATTTTGGTCTTTGGAGTCGAGGTAAGTGTTTGGCCTAACCTTAGCTTGAGGGAATAGGTGTTGAGTCTTATTTGCTATGTGTTTATTCCATGTTCAATGGATAGGTGAGGTGACGAGTATCTATATGTTGTTGTCATGCATGCCCGTGAGTCGGTTTTTATGATATATGTGATTTTCATCGATATTCACTGTGCTACGAAGTAAATTTCACTTTGGAGGTTATTCAATTGATGAAAATTCTTGGTTGTGAATACTGTTGATTAATTATTCGGTTGAGGATTGTTTTGTTAAGTTATACACTTGAGCGAGATTGGTTATAGATGTGTCTCTTGCCGGGACGGTATTATTTCTGTTGTTGTTCCCTTGCCAGGATGTTGTGCCTATGATTTATGTTGTTGATTTTCCTTGCCAAACTGTTGTTCTTGATATTGTTTGGGTGAGGAAGAGTGTAAAGCACGAAGGGTGATGCCCTGTATTTATTTATTGCATTTGAGGATGAGAGTGTAAAAGCCCGAAGGGTGATGTCGTACCATGATATGATATTAAAAGCACGAAGGATAATGTTGTGCCGTTTTTATTTATTTATTATTTTGGTGAGGATGAGAGTAAAAGCACGAAGGGTGATGTCGTGCACTTGTTTTGGTGAGGATGAGAGTAAAGCACGAAGGGTGATGTCGTGCACGTATTTGTTCTATGTTGTTATTACTTGTTGTTATTTTGATATTTAGACTGTTGCCTTGTTCTATTATTCAGTAACTGCTTTCCCCTTTATCCCCGGCATGTTTTCCCTGTTTTGTGCACTTAACTGTTTACTTCATGTCGTTATTCTTGTATATATATCATTAAACTGCACAAGTGATATTATTGGTCATGTCCTAACCTCGTCACTACTTCGCCGAGGTTAGGCTCGGCACTTACTCAGTACATGGGGTCGGTTGTACTGATGCTACACCTGCACTTCTTTATGTTGTGCAGATTACGATATTGTACCCAGTGGATACTGATTGAGGAGGCTTCCTTCAGTCCACCAGGAAACACTGAGGTAGTCCTGCTGGCGTCCGCAGGCCTTGGTGTCACCTCCTTTCTCATTCCTTTTTCTGTCTTTTCTTTGTATTTCTGAGACAGTAGTACTTGTTTATTCAGACCTTTGTTTTTAGTATTCTTAGACAGTCCATGAAGTTGTGATACCAATTCTGGGAGTTTTATTAAGGATTTTGTAATACTATTTACTTAAGTTGTTAGATTTCATATCTTCTGCACCCTTATTTATAATTATTATTGTATATCACTTTTCTTTTAAATTCCAAATAATAAGGAAATAAGTTATATTAACCGGAACGTTAGCTTTTCTAGCGAGTTTAACGTTAGACGTCATCATGGTCTCGACGGTGGGATTTCAGGTCATGACAAGTTGGTATCAGAGCACTAGGTTTCCTTGGTCTCACAATTCACGGACAAGCTTGGTAGAGTCTGAGGGATCGGTACGGAGACGTCTTTACTTATCCCCCAGAGGCTACAAGGTTAGGAATAACTTCACATCTATTCATCTCTGTCGTGCGATTTGAGTTCTAAATGCTAACTGAGTTTCTATTCTATTCTCTCGCGGATGATGAGAACACGTGCTTCCTCATCTACCGATCAGCAACCCGATCCTCCAGTTGCAACTCCTACGAGGGGCCGAGGCAGGGGCAGGGCTCAGCCCAGAGCAGCAGCCCCAGAGGAGGATCCTCAGGTAGAGTTTGCCGATGAGATCCCTGCTCAGACAGTTCCAGTTGGACTAGCTCAGGTCCCAGAGGGGTTCATTGCCACCCCGGTACTTCAGGACACTCTGGTCCTCTTAGTGGGCCTTATGGAGAGCGTGGCTCAGGCCGGTCTACTTCTTACAGCACCAGCCGTCTCTCAGGCTGGGGGAGGGGCCCAGACTCCTGCCACCCGCACACCAGAGCAGTTAGCTACTCAGTTCTGGACTCCAGCACCTCAGACAGATGAGGTAGCTCAGCCGGGTATTGTGGCACAGGAAGTTAAGGGAGAAACTACGTCTGTTGATGCTTTGTTGAAATTAGATCGGTTCACCAAGTTGTTTCCTACTACTTTCATTGGTGCACCATCAGAGGACCCCCAGGATTTCTTAGACAGTTGTTATGAAGTTCTTCGGAACATGGGGATTGTGGAGACCAATGGGTTCGACTTTGCTACATTCCGTCTTTCTGGTGCCGCCAAGACTTGGTGGAGGGAATTTCGCTTGACGAGACCGGTTGGGTCTTCATTGTTGTCTTGGTCTTAGTTCTCCGAGTTGTTCTTGGAGAAGTTTCTACCAGTTACTCAGAGAGAGGATCTTCGGAGGCAGTTTGAGCGTCTCTGGCAGGGCTCTATGACAGTTACCCATTATGAGACTCGGTTTATCACTCTGGCCCGACATGCTATCATGATACTCCCCACAGATCGAGAGAGAGAGAGAGGACGTTTATTGAGGGTCTAGCTCAGTCGATTAGACTTCATATGGCCAATGAGACAGGTACTGATATTTCATTTCAGGAGGCGGCCAATGTGGCCAGGCAGATTGAGATGGTATTATCACAGGGTAGTGCTCAGGGGTCTGACAAGAGGCCTTTTCATTTTGGCCGATTCAGTGGAGCCTCATTTGGAGGAAAATATTCTTTTAGCATAGGTCATCCTCCCAGACCATTTCAGTCAGCCCTTCAAGTATCCCGCAGTGCACCACGAGCTCCTATTAGTGCACCGCCGCTTAAGATCTTTCAAAGTGGGTATTCTGGTCGACAAGGACAGTTTCAGAGCCAGCAGTCCCAACAACAGAGGTCTTGTTACTCTTGTGGTGTTCCAGGGCATATTTCTAGGTATTGCCCTCGAGCTTCTAATGGTTCAACATCAGGGTTCCCGTGCTATGATTCCCACACCAGATGCACCCCATCCCCTCAGCCAGCTAGAGGTGGAGGTCGAGGTTCCAGAGGTAGAGGCCAGACAGTTAGAGGTGGAGGACAGGCTCTGAGAGGTAGAGGTCAGCCCGCAGTAGGTCGACCCAGAGATGTTCAAGTTGGAGGGGCTCCGCCCTGATGCTATGCTATTCCTGCCAGGCCTGAGGCTGAGGCCTTTGATGCAGTCATTACAGGTATGGTTTCAGTTTGCAGCAGAGATGCTTCGGTTTTATTTGATCCGAGGTCTACATTCTCCTATGTGTCTTCATATTTTTCTCCTTATCTGCTTATGCCCCGTGATTCCCTAGGTACTCCTGTATATTTATCTACACCGGTGGGTGATTCCATTGTGGTCGATCGAGTCTACCGTTCTTGTATAGTGGTTATTGGTGGTCTTGAGACTCGTGTAGATCTTTTGCTTCTTGATATGGTTGACTTCGATGTTATATTGGGGATGGATTGGTTATCTCCCTATCATGCTATTCTGGACTGCCACGCCAAGACTATGACCTTGGCCTTATCGGGAGTACCTCAATTGGAGTGGAGAGGGACTCCTAGTCATTCTTTCGGCATAGTTATCTCATATATGAAGGCTCGACGCATGGTCGAGAAGGGTTGTTTAGCCTATTTGTCTTATGTTCGTGATCCTAGTGCAAAGGTTCCTCCTATGGAGTCTGTGCCCATTGTTCATGAGTTTCCATAGATATTCCCAGCTAACCTGTCGGGTATGCCACCCGACAGGGATATTGACTTCTGCGTGGATTTGGCTCCGGGTACTCAGCCCATTTCTACCCCGCCATATCGTATGGCCCCGCTAGAGTTAAAGGAGTTGAAGGATCGGATACATGATTTGTTGGCTAAAGGCTTTATCAGGCCTAGTGTTTCTCCTTGGGGTGCGCCGGTGTTGTTTGTTAAGAAAAAAGATGGCACAATGAGAATGTGTATTGATTACCGGCAAATGAACAAGGTTACTGTCAAGAATAAGTATCCTTTTCCGAGGATTGATGATTTGTTCGATCAGCTTCAGGGTGCCAAGGTGTTTTCCAAGATTGACTTGAGATCTGGCTACCATCAGTTGAGGATCAGGGCGTCTGATGTCCCTAAGATAGCCTTTCGCACTCGGTATAGTCATTATGAGTTCTTGGTGATGTCATTTGTGTTGACAAATTCCCCAGCTGCCTTTATGGAGTTGATTAAACGAGTGTTCAGGCCTTATTTGGATTTGTTCGTGATTGTCTTCATTGACGATATTTTGGTTTACTCCTGCAGTCGGGAGGATCACGAGCAACACCTTCGAGTCCTCCAGACTCTGAAGGATAGTCTGTTGTATGCCAAATTTTTGAAGTGTGAGTTCTGGTTGAGTTCGGTGGCATTTATGGGTCATGTGGTGTCGGCAGAGGGTATTCAGGTAGATCCGAAGAAGATTTCAGCAGTAAGAGATTGGCGTAGACCCACCTCATCTACAAAGATTCAGAGTTTCTTGGGTTTAGCAGGTTATTATCATCGGTTTGTGGAGGGCTTTTCATCTATTGCAGCCCCGATGACCAGGTTGACTCAGAAGAGTGCCCAATTCAGGTGGTCAATGAGTATGAGGCGAGCTTTCAGAAGCTGAAGACAGTCTTGACCACGGCACCGATGTTAGTTTTTCCCACAGGTACAGGACCATATACCGTGTATTGTGATGCTTCACGGGTGGGACTTGGTGCAGTGTTGATGCAAGATGGCAAGGTTATAACTTATGTTTCACGTTAGTTGAAGGTTCATGAGAAGAACTATCCAGTCTATGATTTAGAGTTAGCAGCATTTGTTCATGCATTGAAGATTTGGAAGCATTATCTGTACGGTGTGTCATGTGAGGCGTTCACAGATCATAAGAGTTTGTAATATATGTTCAAGTAGAAAGAGTTGAATATGAGGCAGAGAAGATGGTTAGAGCTGTTGAAGGACTATGACATTACCATCTTATATCATCGGGGGAAGGCCAATGTGGTGGCCGATGCTTTGAGCCGGAAGACAACCAGCATGGGTAGTCTTGCTTATATACCGGCCGGGGAGCGACCGCTTTCTTTAGATGTTCAGGCTTTAGCCAATCGATTCATGAGATTGGATGTTTCTGAGACTGGCAGTGTTCTGGCTTATATGGTGGCTCGTTCTTCTTTTTTTGATCGTATTCGGGACCGGCAGTATGATGATCGTCATTTATGTGTTCTCATAGATACGGTCCGGCACAGAGGTGTCAAGTAGGTTACAGTTGATGACGAGGGAGTCTTGAGGATGCAGGGCTGTATTTGTGTGCCTGATGGTGATGGTATTCGTGAGTTGATATTGCAGGAGGCCCATAATTCCCGGTATTCCATTCATCCGGGCCTCGCAAAGATGTATCAGGATTTGCGGCAACATTATTGGTGGCGGAGGATGAAGAAAGACATTGTGGCATATGTAGCTCGGTGCATGAACTGTCAGCAGGTTAAATACGAGCACCAGATACCCGGTGGTTTAATGCAGCAGATATAGCTTCCCGAGTAGAAATGGAAGCGTGTTGCCATGGATTTCGTAGTTAAAGGTGTTTGATGTGGTGTGGGTCATTGTGGATAGGTTGACCAAGTCAGCATACTTCATTCCTGTATCAGTTTTGTATTCTTCGGAGAAGTTGGCAAAGATCTACATCAGGGAGATTATTCGCTTGCATGGTGTGCCCGTGTTTATTATTTCTGATCGACGTACTCAGTTTACCTCCCATTTCTGGGGAGTATTTTAGCGTGAGTTGGGTACCCGGGTGGAGTTGAGCACATCGTTTCATCCTCAGACGGACGGACAATCTGAGCGTACTATTCAGATTTTGGAGGATATGTTGCGAGCTTGTGTCATTGACTTTGGAGGTTCATGGGACCAGTTTTTGCCTTTAGCTGAGTTTGCCTACAACAACAACTATCAGTCGAGCATTCAGATGGCTCCTTATGAGGCGTTGTATGGTAGGCGGTGTCGGACGCCAGTCGGGTGGTTCGAGCCGGAAGAGGCTAAATTGTTGGGTTCAGAGTTAGTCCAGGATGCCTTGGACAAGGTGAAGATCATTCAGGATAGACTTCGTACAACTCAGTCCAGGCAGAAGTGTTACGCATACCGTAGAGTGCGTGATTTAGCATTCATGATTGGTGACCGGGTATTGCTTCGGGTGTCACCCATGAAGGGCGTGATGAGGTTTGGGAAGAAGGTCAAGTTGAGCCCTAGGTACATTGGTCCATTTGAGATTCTTGATAAGGTAGGAGAGGTGGCCTACAGACTTGCTTTACCACTGAGTTTATCAGTCGTGCATTCGGTGTTTCATGTATCTATGCCTCGAAAGTATATTGCTGATCCATCTCATGTGCTAGAATTCAGTAGTGTCCAGTTGGACAAGGATTTGACATATGAGGAGGAGCTGGTAGCCATATTAGCCCAGCAAGTTCGTCAGTTGATATCGAAGCGTTATCCTTCGGTCCGTGTTCAGTGGAGAGGTCAGCCTGTTGAGGCAGCTACTTGGGTGTTCGAGTCCGATATGCGGAGCCGATATCCCCATCCTTTTCCCCATTCAGGTACCTTTCTATGTCCGTTCGAGGACGAACGTTTGTTTTAGAGGTGGAGATTGTGATGACCCAAAAGGTCATCTTGTGTATTCCTAGCTAAATCTGTGTTCTGAGGTCATGAAAACCTCCTTTTATCTCACCTCAATTTGCGTGCGCAGCCCGGGCATGTGTTCCAAGGTCCCAAGTCCGAGAAATAAATTTGTAAAAGAAATTATTTTCTGAAAAATATAAAGGTTTTTGAAAATGAAATTCTATGTGAAACCTGTGGTATCGGGCCTGTATTATGGTTCCGAAGCACGATACAGGTTCGATATGATTTATATGTGTTGTCTGTGAAGTTTGGTAAGAAACGGAATCCATTTGACATGATTCGGACCTAAAATGCAAAATTTGATGTTTAAAGAAGTTTTGAGAAATTTCATTGATTTTGAGGTTTAATTCGATATTTATGATGTTATCTTGGTGATTTGATTAAACGAATAAGTCTGTAGGATGTTTTTGAGGTGGTGTGCATATTTAGTTTTGAACCCCGAGGGCTCGGGTGAGTTTCGGGTAGGTGTCGTGGTGTGAAAACATAGAAAAATCTGGTGTAAATCTCATTTTCTGGTGTCAGGTGTTTAACACTA